>JAJJWW010009713.1:0-57576 GCA_023531295.1 Papaver armeniacum
ATATCCACTCAAACATGTGCATGGAGTACTCCACCAGTGCCGCGCTGCAACTCTTCTACAACTATAAGGCCATTACGTGGCGGTGAGCATCCAAGGGTCGTCAGGGAAGTGAAAGCACGCCTCTCTAGTGCTGAAAGCTGCCAAACCGCTAAAGAAAAAAGGGGCGCAGAAACACCACAGGTCATAATCTCCAGTCATAAGAATTTTGAAATGTAGCTTACCACCTTCCCCGGATATACTTTTCGTCCTATGTGTCGATTATGTTTTAAAATTCATCGTCCCGGATTTGTAAATCAACAAGATAACTTGATTGTAGTAGATTTTTAACATGATATAGTTCTCCAAATACTGCTTCCCAAGGATTTTCTTCTTCTACAAAAGGTGTGGTTACATTTAAAAAAGAGCACGGCAAACCAACCATGAGCAAAGCGAGTTTAGTTCATCGATAATGCCCATATCCAAAATGCCATGTACCCTCATTCGGGTTGGAGTCACAGACAACAAACAGATAAAGGGTCACTTAGGATGATAGAGGCCACACTTGAAATATATATTTACTTCACAATTCGCATGGGATATTACCTCAAGGAACTTGTTTTCTTGCAGATTTGAATAACTATTTCCCAGACGATATCGCGAGAATTTGACTTTTTATATCTTCCAAATCTACCCCACGATTAGATGCTCGATTTAACTTCAAGGTATACAAAAGATGAGGTTCTAATATATGCGAAAACTTGTAGTTGGCATCGGAAATGTATATCATTATTTACTTAGCTTACAAAGCAACCCAACATCTCAAAGTAAATTGGGATGGAATAGAAGTCGGGTCGGGAAAAGAGAAGTTACATGTCGGGTTGTTGAGGGCAAGTCTCAAACAAACTCGGGATACCGGTCCGTATCAATGTAGTTCTCCAAATACTTTGCGCGTGATTTGGGATAAACTCCCGGCCGATTTAATCACGCATGGCGGTCTCATGGAATCATATATATAAATGTTTTGATGTTCTAAGTCGATACGTCGCCACTCCAAAGAGTGTTTTTACGATATGCACTTACACCATACAACATAGTAGACTCTTCCCACATGGTTTAGCCCCACCAAGTGGCAATATCCCATTTTCATATTCTTTCAATTTAGCGGTGTTCGCGAAGGCTTCCATTCCATAAGGAGCAAGACAAAACCAAAGGTTAGTTAAACAATACATTACTCGATTAAAAATAATCTCGTTATCTTACGTAACATACTTCAAAATGAGTGTCTATAGTGGTCCATCTCACGGTGCCAAGATTTGATTCGCGCATGAGGCATAACATGATGTTGATATATCAGACATGAAAACACAAAAGAAATAAGTTGAACCCACACAAAAACTAAAACTATCATCATCACAGTAAAAATCGATATCAATGTTGAGTTTAACTAAACTTAACTTATCCATCCCAAAATCCCATCCTTGTCGAAACAATGTTTTAAAATCTTGACAGCCTTTTAACCGAACGCTTCTGTGACCGTCATCACTATGCCACACAATAACAACACGATAGCTAAGAGTTTCTTTCTAAATAAACAAGTACACAAGAAAAATAAGCGATATATCGGGACACTCACCCTTGGTATATGAAATCATTCACATCATTTATATCGTCGTTATCGCCTGGGCTAACTTTGAAATTTAAAAAATTCTCCTAACAGCGACCATCATCAATTAAAATCCTGAATTCTTCTCGCCCTTATTCTATAGAGCATCCACAGCAATTATTCTTTTTTCTTACCACGCCTTCCTCTTCTTACCAACTTCATTCTAAACCAATGTGATTCACATCGGTGATTACATCTATAAAAACCTTACCTTTTTGGGAGCCGTCTCATCAAAGAAATAACACTCATTCTCTTCTTAGGAATTGTAGTAGAGTCAATCCGGGGAGTAGTAAATCCGGGAGTAGCATATGGTGACTTCAATGGTTTCCAGTGCAGCTTCTTTTTCCTAACACCCCTGGCACATTCTCATTGGCTCCGACACGACGACCGTGCCTCATCATGTTGTTCTCTTTTCTGTTTTGCGATGTTCAAAATATCGGCCTACATATCTGGGAGGGGCGGAGACAATGAAATGGAATTTCAATCATGGAGAAAATTCGGAGAAAAGAAAGATACACCGCTGATTAATAAACTAATCTAAACAAAGAAGAGAAACATACACCGAATAACAACCTAATCTTAAACATAAATTTTATTTGTACCAAAGAAGACATGCACGAAATACTTACAATTTTTTGAGTCATGAGATAGAGTCATATGAACCACTCCGCTTTGATTCTTCCTTATGGCCTCCACAATGTCGATGAGGTGCTAACTATATGCATAAAATGTAGTTGGCATCGATTATATCATTATCTATTACTTGCAACAACCAAAATCCCTAGATAAATTGGAAATAACACAAATGTCGAAAAGAGTAGTTAGTTACTTATTCGTTGATCAAAGCCACAGAATCGATCGGCAACTTCCTTCATTAAAATGTTCTGGTTATCTATCGGTTATCGTCTTTAGATTCAATACCGGCCTCAAGTTTAGAAGATTCCATTCGTAAAGTATTCGCAAAATCTTTGAGGTATTTCGTTCAAGGGCGCAACTCCGTTTCGAAGGACGACCCTGTCATGTTATATCAAAACAAAGTCAAATTAACATGAAGCCACCACCAATAAAAAAAAAAAACACACACGACGTACTGAAATCATTTTCAGCCCTTAAAGATACTGATTCATCACTAGTCAAGTTTTCCTTTTAACTTATGTGCATAACAAATTAACAAGACTTATCTAAATTTTTTATTTTTGGCACAACCACAATTTAAAATTTACTCACAATAGTTTTCTTTATCGCGGTCATATCTGTCTCACTTCCATCAAGATCCGCAAAGATCGAGACCGGTCAACGTTAGAATGCTCTTACTTGAGTCTTCAAGCCATTCACGTCGCCTTGAAGTTGACCTAAACCGTAATCCATACTCTTCGTCTTCCCATCTTCCAGGATCTCATCTTCATGCTCCATACCATCAGGGGCATTTCCCGGAACACGACCTTCATACTTCCGTAACAGACCTTCAGCCTCGAGATCCTCCCACTGTTTATAATCGAGGGGGTCCTTGACTACCCAAGAATTTCTAACATCCCAATCCTCGTGATAACACCTCATTTCTTCACCCACCCTCATTTCGAACATGCCTTTGATTCACATAGCTGTTGATGTCGAACGACTTTCGTGCACAACAAATCAAGAATAAGAGGGCGCCACCCTTCAATTGTATTCTTTGTCCCCATTCTCCACGACATCCGTGACAGAAAACGAACCAAAACCTGTGTAAAAACAAAAACTATGAAAACAACAATTACAGAGATACTAGACATGCAGAAAATATCGGTCCAATCACTTACCACCAACACTTGTGGCATTCCTTTGGCTTGACTGTTGGTTTACTAATCATATTTCTTGCGGTCTCTTTTTTCATTTGAGATTTGATTGCGAGTCACTTTCAAAGTAGCCGCCTTGTAAACCCTCTCGCCCATGGATAATTATTTCAACTCCGAGAGATTGTCCACCAAGTGCCACAAAATCGTCAAGAATTCCATGTATGTCTTGTGTCCCCAACAAAAACATGTTGACCACATACACTAATGCCACCTTCACCCTATCTTCAACGTGGACATGGAATTGGTTCTACGATCTTTATATCCACGCCCGACGGTCATGCATTTTCTTAGATATGGTTGCAATCGCATCACTTGTTTTACTCATCAATGTTTCTCCACAACCTTCTCTACCCGATCCGTGAGACTGTTTGGCAAAATAGAAAGTCATACAAATCGGTCCCACGATTGCTTTATTTTGGGAAAAATTTTTGCACCAGTTTTTGATCTTTTGACTCTCGATTGAGACCCCCTAGATTGAGGAGTCAGCATCAGAGCTCTAACCTCGAATCCGAGAAATCTAGGCCAGGATGTCGAGCAAAGTCCGTCTTTGAAACACAATTCTTTGTCTCCAACTCTAAAATACATTTCTTCATTTTGCCTTCTTCCGGGTTCGACTTTGATCTGCCAGACTCATTAGAAACAAAATATTGCAGTAGACCAACTTTGTTCTTTGGGAATGTCCATTAAATGCCCGATCGCAGTTGTCCTGAACAAGTCTTTCTCATCTTCAGAAAGCACCTTCCACAAGTCTTGTAGTGTTCCCAAGCTCGAGTAATTGCTCATACCAAAGGCAAATCCTAGGTTTTGAGAGGGTGAGACAAACCCATCACGAAACACAACAAAAGTGAAAAGTTAAACAAATGAATGAGATTCAATAATTGGTTGAAGGATCTAAAACGTTATCCGAAAGCAAGATATCTATCCGCTAGAAGTTCCTATTTTTACACAATAGTCCCATGTACCGCACTAGGAACTTCAAAATATAAAGGTGGTCCTCCACTCACTTCCAATTTAATCGCCTTCATAATACTCTTCTTGGTCCTCTGGGAAGTCTACCGTAACCCATTGATTATACCTACAAATACTTGAATTTAGAAAGAAAGCCACAACATTAAACATGAATACGAGAGATTAGAGACTATTGAGAAATATGAGAGGTTTGCCTTTTGCTATACACACAGAACTTCGTTATTTTCGTGAATTGACATTGACGATGCTTGTAGAAAGTTTGTTTCCATAATAATATGTTCCATTTGTGTGCGACTATTATCCTGAGGTGTTAACACATTGTACCTATTATCCACAACAACAAGAATATGTTGACGGGAAATATCTACAACTTATTATGGTCGCGCTAAAACTTTGTCAGAAATATCCACAACAAAAATCTTACGATCTCTCTCCTACTCGATATAAATCTTCAAACAATTATCTATTGATCATAACTCAATAATCTAATTCATCAAACAAATGACTACAGTACTAGAGAAGCAGATTTGTCTCAAGACTATGTTAAGGGAAAGGTTCAAAGCATGCGAAGTGGTACTCAAAAGTAGAAAACAACTTAAAGGAAAACATTCAGACTCTTTATTTTTCAAAACAAGCAATAAAGATAAAAAGTTTATACGATACGTCGGTTCTTTTTTATTCTACTTTGTTATTTCTATCTATCATTTTGGGGCTACAAACTGATTTCCTCTCTAGTGGTATCAAAGTGGAGACAAGAATCGAAATCGCTACTTACAATGGAGAATTAGACCCCAGAAGCTAGATGGATGGCTCAAGTCTTTGGAGGTTTATTTCAGCACCAAGGGATTTTGAATCAAGAGCATGTAAGTTTATTAAGACTAAGACTTGATGGACATGCCCTAATCACAAATTTGGGAAGGGATATGTCGTGTTTCAATGCAGACTAAGATTAGAAGCGGCAGGGGTTTGTGTTGAAGCACCGAAGCTTACTTGGAAGCAATTCACAAACCGCTATCGAGAATCGGTTATGGTTCAGCCAAATCTAACAAAGTAAGTAAACAAAATGGCAACTCCACAGTTGCATGTAACTCCGCTAAAGATCAACAACAGACTGGTGACCCATTTGCGGGATGATTATTCAAGATCTTTCATCGATATTTCTCTATGTCATGAAATGTAATGTTGAATACAACTATCCGAATAAGACTAGCACTTAGTTTCCCTCAGATTTAGACCACAAACAAAGAATCCTTTGAATTGAAAACTTTTCTTTTCAAAAAAACCAATCTAAAGAAATCACAAAAAGAATTCATAAAGCAATGTAGCACATTATGATTTACTTATAGAATACAAAGACACTCTCAAGCCTAATAACTTCTTCATGCAAGTGATACACACCAATTGAATGAAAACCTTTTGTCATAGTTTAAAAATTAAAATTCCCCAACAATCAATAAAAAGATCGTGGATTTTTTTCAAAATCAACAAATTGCAAAATCTAATTTAACTAATTACCTTTAAGAGAATCTCAATAGTTCCAAAATATCATCAAGACCACCACCGGAAATCGGTCTTTTAGAACGCTTAAAAAAAAAAAAAAAAAAATAACTCATCTTAAAAATCAAAATTTTAACTTGTAATATCACAAATTCTTTATCCCGGGTCCATATCTCTAGGTACACAAAACTTATTCTTCTTAAAACCCAAAAATTCCATGAACCCTAAATTTCATTCAAATCGAAAAATCGGCCTCATGAAGAATGTGATTTTGAAATTGAAAGAAGAAACGATGTATTTAATCAAAACCCATCTAAAAAAGTAAACCGAGATTAAAAAACTACTTGATTTGTTTTCCTGACCTAAATCAAAGTGTGCTTCTCTTAAAAACTTCAAAATAAATTGTACGGCCTAGAATAATCCTTGATTTGAAGAAGAAACAAGAAATGAGATTCGATAAACAAAACAATGAAGATGAATAGGTTAAGTTTGATTTAGAGATTGAGAAATCTACTAGGTTGATTCTCGCCAGTTCGAGAGAGAAAGAGAAATGTTTTTTCAAATTATGGACTGAAATCAGTAGAAAGGTGGTGTATTATAATACATTAGGTATTAACCACTAATTACTAATTAGTGGTTTCCTAACAAACACTCGTGTCCCGACACCCACCGTATAAAGGGTATCTTAGCCATTATGGAAATACACACATAGTTTTGGTCAACTATTTGTATTTGTTTCATATTCAGTCAAATTATTGGGAATCAATCATATTTTCGGTCATTTCTACAACTTCGGTCTAACAGTGAATAAATTGTTACCTGGATTGGTTGATGTCGGAAGGGAAAACTCTAACAAAGACACAAATGAGTATGTTGATTTGGGAGACCATTTTTGTGGGTGTCGAAACAAGTGTGCAAACCGCAGAATGGGCCATGTATGAACTTGCAAGAAATCTAAAATATCAGGTAATTTTCCCAACGCACTTGTCATTCGTTTGTTTTATCTTGTTTCGACCATATGATCTTGATCCCTTCATATCTAACTTAATCCATCAGGATCAACTCTACCGTGAAATTCAGAAGGTAAGCGGAAACACCAAATACAAAGAGGAGCAATATTCAGAGATTACATACTTAAGCGCCGTTTTTCATGAGAAAGCATCCCCCTTTACTAATAGGCCTTCCTCTGAAATATGTACATGAAGCTAGGAGGGTATGACATTCCTGCTGGAACAGAGGTGATCGTCAGAGTTAAAACCCAATACGAATTAATACAACTTCTTGATAAAATCATTATTGCTATAACTTTCTAATTTCATGTGCTATTTACACAGATTGCCATCAACATCTATGGTTGTAATATCGACAAGAAACAATGGGATTCACCGAAAGAATGGAAACCCGAGAGATTTTTAGATAGTAAGCATGATCCGAAAGATGTTTACAAGACTATGTCATTTGGAGGAGGAAAGAGAGTTTGTCCAGGAGCTTTGCAAGGACTTTTGATTACTAGCACTGCTATTGCCAGATGTATTCAAGAGGAACTAGCCGGATCTGAGGAAGAAGAAATAAATATAGCAACCCTCACTGCTCAAAACCTCCATCCTTTGCTAGCCACTCCAAGAAATTGTTGATGAAGTCGAGATTAGGATTTAAATAAAACAGAAACTGCGTGCGCTAAGAATTTGAGGCCTTCACAGGTCGTCGGTTGATGGTTTGAGGTCCTTGACTAGTCAACTGTTAAATTCTTGGCTTTTTATATAATCTACTAGTGAAGACACATATGTTCTACTAATAACTCACAGCTAATGTTTTTTTACCTGGCGAGATTGGGGTATACTCAAACTAATTGGGGTATACCCAATAAGACAAAATCTGGTCATTATGAAGTAAAACCAAGCCACCCCTTAACCTTATTTTTTCTAAATGGCTAATATGCCCTTGGTTAATTAATACTAAAATTCTGATTAGGTTAATTAATTGAGTTTAGATTAAAATTTTGAAATTATGAATTCAGTAGATTAACCTTTTGATCCGTCATATGAGTTCGATTCGATCTAAAAATTTTGGTTTTGAAAATGCATAAATGAAGGTCGTGGTTTGAATAATCTTCCGACCAAACATACGCCGGAAGGTTCAACTTTGAATAAGCTCTTAGATCGCTCTTCCGCCGGAAGGTTCAACTTTGAATAAGTCATTGAGCCATTTATCCGCCGGAATGGTCCTCGGATGAAGAACACGCCGACTATCTTGGGCAAGAATCTTACGGCCGACATGTAAATATTTCCTACCCTTCCTGGGCTATATTAATCTCGGCATGAAAAACAAATACAACCTTGCCGGCTGACATAATATGGAAGATATAATTTACTTTATTCATTCAATTTTGGTTACTACATTGATTGAAACATAAAACCTAATCCTTGTCGACGGAAAAACGAATGCACTTAGCATGTGCATCAAGCCTTTGAACCCCTAGGCGACCTAGTGGACGAGTTATAGTCTCGCGAGGGTTTACATAGAGATCTACCCACAAAACCTACACTAAAACTTCTAAAGCCATCAATCTTCCTCCTCCGAAGACGATACACCCTCCATCATCTCGGGGGCATACTCCCGGATTTTGGATTCCATGAATTGATAGCTTGCATCGAATGCGAATGCTTCCCTTTTCCTCCAAGTAGCGCGCTTTGGCGACTTCATGCTACAAAAACAAAACACAAACTTACTTTGTTAGTGCGGTTTAAGTTGGAAGATCAAACAACATGGATCACGTAAAATAAACCACAAAAATACTTACAAATTGTTCAATGGACAAGTTAAAGTGGGAGCGTTGAAAATTGGTTTTTGGATAGCTAAATAAGCAAGTATCGCATTTTCAATGACTATGTGCCTATCGTGCACTTGTTGAACACTTCTTGAGTTAGGATTCCCACACTCTTGGCTAAAAGTGTTGTGAACCCTAGCCCAAAAGGTTGTGGAATCCACCCTTACGGAGGACTGCCTTCGAACTCTAGTCTCCGCATACCAAGCTTTGGTGATTGCCAAATCTTCATTAGAATCAAATGAAGCCATTTCTTATGTGTAGAGAGCTATTGGGTGAGTTAGATGGAGTGTGTGATGATATGAGCTTTGGAGAGTATATGCAAATAGTTGTGTGTTGTTTTGTGGAGATAAGTAGTGCATTTATACGATGGTGCCCAAATTTGGCCGTTATAGTGCCCAAGTACAAGTCAATCAATGCAATTGTACTTTTAAAAATTTGAATTTTGAACACGCCGGCATGGTCGTAAATTTGCTACAATGCCGGGGTCCCAAAAAGGCCGGAATTGTATGGGTTCATTAGCATGCCGGCCAAAATACCGCCGGCATTTTATTGTTTTGCTTCCCTCCCGACCTTACATGATTATAGGCATCAGAAGAATGGATTTTTTTCAATATATGGCCGGCAGGGTTTCTGTTTTCGTACACTTCCGGCTAACACGCCGGCTTGGTAGGAATGGTATTACCTTGCCGGCCACAGTAACTACACAATTTTTTGTTGACAGGCCGGCAGATCGACATTTCACAACCTTGCCAGACCACGGTAACTACACATTTTTGTTGGGGGGGAAGTCCGGCATTTCACAACCTTGCCGGCCCCGGGACATCCGACGGGGTATCTTAAAAAAGCATGCCGGCAAAATATTGACACTTTATAAACAAACCATTCATTCATCCAACATTTTTTGTCCAAAATACGAAACATGTCCCATAAACCGTAAAAAAAACATTTGTCCACACCATTAACTTAAACATGTGTCCACCACAACATAAAAAAATGAACTAGGAAAGAATTCATTGGCCACGACCACGAGCACGACCACGACCACGGCCCCGTTTAGGAACACTACCTTCACCACCACGACCACTGCTGCTACCTTCACCACCACGACCACGCCGCTACCTTCACCACCGTGAGCACTACGAGTCCTCTTTTTATCGGCCTTTGTCTTGGCTTGTGCATCCTTAATAGCTTTTTCTTCCGCCTTTACTTGAGCTTGAAGTTGCTTGAACAATAGATGGGCATCCTCATTGTCAACATTGCAAGCATAGTCAATGTGCTTGCTTTGCACAGGTTCTCCTCTATCTTTCGCGCAACATAACACACGACAAAGGTCTTCAACTGATCCTTCTATATTCAATTAAACAATAAACAATTAATAGAATGATTCGGTAATGCAATCAATCTTAAAATAGTAAGAGCAACTCTAAAATACTTACAAATATCTTAAGCATTGTTGTTGGGTCTTTCGATTCCATCTTCTTCTTACGAGCAAGTTCTTCAGTAGTCATTGGCCTAATCACAGTAGGACGAGCCCAACCCAAGTACCACGCCATGTATTTCTCAGTAGCTTCATGACCGGTGGTCACCTTGTCCAAAAGACTCACATCGATGTTACGGCCCCGTCTATTGTCCCAATGTTCTTGAGTTGGCGCTGGATCGTAAGAGACGTTAATAGTTTTTTGGGAGGTGGTGCAGTCATCCCGGTTCACGGTAAAGAACGGTTCTTCATCGAAATGAGGTTCTTCTTGGACGTAACCCAATTGGCGCATTACCCGATGTGGATCGTACATTGAAAATCCTTCAAACACAGTCATCAAGGGTCCATAGTATAATGCAACAACTTCATTTCTCCTTGGGATTAAACCTTGATTTCTATCCTCCCGATACGGATCAAATATCACCTCTTCCGCAGTCAATCTGTCGATGGCGGCTCGGAGTTTCATAAGATTTTGCGGCATATCCTTATCCTGAGTACCCTTAAAACTATACCTTTGAGCTCTTGGCAAGTGAACCGGAACACTGTTATCCACTTTGACGTAAGAGTTGTCTTTGAACAAAGAAGGAAAGCGTTCATATATCCAAACATATGCAAAAGAAAAAAAAAGTTTAGTAAGAAACCCTTATCTTACGAGATTTGCAAATATAAATGTTTTAAACAATAAAATTACCGGAAGAGACATGTGTTTCCGTTAACTTGCTTAGTGAGTGCCCTAGAAGATTTTGTCAACTCATTGTTCAAGAAGGCAACCACATGCAGTACCCCAAGAATACCCACGCATCTCATGTAAGGGATCCAATAGTTGCAAGTAACTTGACCTCGACTTGGTTTCGGAAGCGTCTGGGAAGATACATCTGCCTGTGGTGTATAGCAAATAAGCGGTCGATGTAGCATTGATTCGCACCGGGTGCACCATTCCTTCCCTATCAAGGATTTCTGAGTCTTCCATAGTTTGTCCCTCAACTTCTTCACATTAAACTTCTTAATTAGTCGACCATCCTTCTTGTCAAGAACATCATCCGTCCGAACCTCGACTCACCAAACAATTTCTTGCTTAATTCGTAAATCTTCTCGAAAGAAATGGCATTATCGAATCCCTCGGTGACTGCTTTTCCATCAACCTCGAGGCCTAGAATTTGTTGACCATCATCGGGAGTTATCGCCATCTCACCGAATGGGAATAACATAGTATCGGTCTCTCCGTAGAACCGCCTCGCTGCAATGCGAGAGATGGTAACTTTATCATGATTAATATTCGAACTCTCCACCGCAGGCAACAAACCAGAGTTCCTCACAATCACTTTCACCTCCTCACATTCCAAGCCAAGATTCCAAGTATGCGTCACTGAACACGAAGCTTGGCGCCTCATGAGACGGATGGCATGCTTGTGATCCTAAATACCAAAAAAAAAAGTCAAGATTAATACAAACACTTTATGCAAATTTAATTAAGATAGTTACACACTTGAATAAATAACAAAGACGGATTAAGATTACTTACGATAGTATTATGGACCGTACATGCCCATGAGTCTTTGTATCCAAAAAGAACATCTCCACCATCTGCTGGGGTCCCTTTTGAGGCTCACCTTCTTTCAAAGTGCAACCATCAAGTGTTTGGAAGGCATGTGAGAATCACCTAGGTTTAGTGATCACCCTCTTCTTCGTTCCGGTTGAAGTTGAAGCCGAAGATTCGGTGGCTTGAACAATAGCTAGAGTTTGTTCTCCTTCTCCATCTCCATCTCCATCTCCTTCTTCTTCTTCTTCTTGTTCCTCTTCCTCTTCAACAATTTCATCTTCGATGATATTCTTCTTACCTTTATCTCCATTACCATCATCATCATCACCATCATCATTACCTCCTCCAGCCTCAAGCATGTCTTGATCACCATCATCATTATCATCGTTGTTACCTCCTCCAGCAGCCGGATTGGTTTCATCAACATCATCATCATCACCTCTTCTACCGAGATGGAATTGATTGGTCTTCATCCTGGAGTCTCGTCCGAATCATTGGGTTCGGATAGTGGTTCTAAGACCTTTGTCGTTCCGGCAAACATACACCCCTCGATGTTTTGAAGACAAGAGTTTATCACCAACACGAGGAGGGTTTGAAGGAGGACTAAGAGCTGCTTTCGTGAGCTGCTTTCTTCTTTGCCATTCGCAATCGAACAAGAACAATTGAAGAAAAACATCACAGTAATGAGGTTAGATATATACAACATATCTGGCGGAACAATGGCCGTAAGGTCGACTAAAAAGATGAGTGTCGGCTAAAAAACGCCGGCAATGTATCATCAAAATAGCCTTCCGGCGCATAAAAAAAACAAAAAAATTTCACTATACAGGTCGGCAAGGTCCATTACACATACATAGCCGGCTGACAAACCGCCGACTTGGTTTTATATAACTACCCTTCCGGATTTAAAAGTTCTAGGCATCAGGAAACATTCAAAAGAAGTAGCCGGAAGGGTGAAAAACAAAAACTTGCCGGCTTCATTAAAAGATAACAGACGCCGGCAATGTATACAGTTGAATAACCTGCCGGCCCTGCTAGTAGCAGTTACAGAAACCATACAGCCGGCAAGTTCTTCAACATAATACCCTTCCGGCCAGACCCTAACTATGAAATCCCGGAAAGGTCGATAACCAAAAACCTTGCCGGCGCCGTAACTACCAATTCACAAATTCGATTTTTTTGACCTAATTTGACATGCAAACATGAAATTGAAGTACTAGAGTGAGTTTAAGTGTTCCCTTACTTTCTTAAGCGCACCATTTCACGTGTTTCAATGGTTCAATTCCTTCTTCTTCAACCGTTTTCTCTTCACTTTCTTAGCAACCAAATTTGCAATTCCGGGTTATATTCATTGGGTTTTTGATTAGATTGTTTCATACGAGTTGTCTCCTTCCGTGGTGGATCCATTGATGAAGATTAATCGGAGTTTTCGAATCGACGATTTTAACGAATTGATCGACGAGTTTTGGTGGTGGTGGGGTGATGGAGCCGGTAAGGTTGTGTTGTGGAGGAGAAGAAGAAAAGAAGAAGATGTAATGAAGAAAGAAAACTGATTTTGGTAGTAATTAGAGTTATAATGAGAAAGGGTAATTTTGTAACTTTACCCATTGACCTCCCCCTTTGCCCTTAAAAAAGAGTCCCTATAAAATTGGGTATACCCCAATTAGTTTGAGTATACCCCAATCTCGCCAGGTTTTTTTAGATATCTTTTTTTGCCTTCAAATATTTTCAGCTTATGTAATCAAATCGAATAACATAGTTTCTCAGGTCCAAATTGTCAAAGTCTTCTATATGGAGTTATCAGATTATACAGAGAGTTACCAAACTTGAAACATATGACTACTCTCACTTTTTTGTAATCGGTAAAACCCAATCTTTTTCATGCATTTTTCTTTGTTTTGTTCACGGACTTAAACGTTTATAGTAGTGGCACTTGGATATTGGAAGAGAAAACTTTGATATCCTCATAAAGTGTTGTTAGATCAAAAGGAAGAACCCATTGTAAATAAGAAATAATGTTACCTTCTCGCAATTGTCACGGTAGTCTCCTAGATTTGATTCCGGCAACCTGAGTTTAAACGTATGAGTACCAAATGTTTTTATGGACCAAAAAGATAAAACAAAAAAGGGTAAATATTAGTACAAATTTTATATCTATGTAACATTTGCAATTAAAAAAAAAAAAATGAAAGTGCTATTGTTGTCTTGTGATAAATCTTTACTTTACTTCATTATTAAGGCAGAGAAAAGCTATGAAGCACGGGCACCTCAAAACCGGTGACGTATCCGTGTCGGACGTCGTATCAGTGTCGGACACTTGGGGATACATATCGGACACCCCGTTTGAAGTGTTCCTTTTATTAATTACGAATAGGGTAGGGGATACTTCTCGGATACTCTAGAGTGGACACTTCTTACAGTATAAGATATATTATATATATATATATATGAGGTAGGATCCATGGACACTCTTAGATGGACAAGGTCAGACAATATTTGAGCCACTATCACCGCAAAATCCAAATGACAATGAATTTAAGTGTAATATTTTGATGATATGTTCATCTTACAAGTCTCTACATTCCTACAAAAAATGAACACAATTCGAGATAGCAAACCTCACCATCTACCAATCTTAATTTCAACCGTTAAATTTGAACGGCTGATATTCAAAGGGGTAGATGGTCGTTTTATACATCTTGAATTGCGTTCATTTTTTGTAGGAATGTAAAGTCTTATAAGGGGAACATTTCATCGAAATATTACACTTAAATTCATTGTCATTTGATTTTTGCAGAGAAAATGACGCAAATCTTGTCCGACCTTGTCCATTTAAGAGTGTCCACGGATCCTCCCTCTATATATATATATATTGTCAAATATTTATATACAGAATATGTCAAATTTTTTCTATAGAAGCAGTATATAAATGTCTAACCCTAACATTCTTATTCAATATTGATGAGTGATGGGTCGGCGAGAGTTTAGATAGTTTTTATTTTATTTTTTTTTAATATTCCGGATATTATTTTAGAATTTTCTTATTTTATGTGATTCTTTTCACTATTAATAAATTAAATATTTTTTAATTAATACACGATTCTTTTCAGTTTTTAAAATTAATAAATTAAATATAAAAGTTTTTATATGCTGTTCCACGAAAAGGAAGAATCCTAAGGGTATAATAGACAGAAGTTAGAAAACCACCACCAACCACCACTAGTAGTTGTACTTGAGGGAGGCTTCTTAAATCAATTTTGTAGATTATTGATTTCTGATTTTAGGGCACTTTTTTTGTTGTTGTTTTTGAAATTCAACCAGAAGAAACAGTGTGAAATTTGGGAAACTAGTAGAGTAATTCTTCACTTCAAAAGAGATTTCAGGAGATGGAGGAGAAAAAGAAGAAGAAGGAGATGGAGAAGAAGAAGAAGGAAATGGAGAAGAAGAAGAAGAAGGAATTGGAGAAGAAGAAGAAGAAAAAGGAGTTGGAGAAGAAGAATCTTCAGATTTTTGTCACACAGGTGGTTATTCAAGAATTTCAGGATGGGTCATGGTGATGATAGTGTTCAAGAGGAGACACTGTGAAAACATTACAATTAATATTGTGAAGAACATTAAATCGAAAAAAGATTTTACTTGAAATTCAACCACAAATTTTTTTATTTTTTGAGAAAATCCAAAGATTTGTTTTCTGATTTTTTTTATTAGAAAAGGACATGAACCTGCCTCCAGATGAAGAGCGTTGTAGTCGAACTGATGGTAGGATATGGAGATGCAAGAATTTAAGGATGGGTCATGGTGATGATGATAGTGTTCCTAAGTCTACATATTGTCAAAGACATTACAATGATCGTGTAAACTATATTCTTAGGAAGAGAAGTGGAGATGGTACTCAAGGAGCAGGTTGTAGTGCTACTAGGGATTCCAAGTGCTCGAAACGGAGGAAGGAGGAAAATGACTGCTCCCTTGATGTAACAGGAATTCAACCACAAACTAGTAAGTAAATTCTTATTCTATCATCATTTTACTGATTTTTTATGTTTCATTTGCTTACATGTTTATAGTTGGGAACAAATTTCATAGTTTCATCTGTTCTTTATATTGTTCGGTTGCTTTCATGTTTAAAATATGATAATTGAGAAATTACATAAGTTTCATTTGTTTACTAATTGTGGATTTTCTATCCAGGCGATACAATTGTAGGTGGTGGTTCTCCCAATATTGGGTCTCGAGAAGTAGAATCATTGACTGGAGGAATTAGGGAAACTGTGGCTGAATTGAAGAGTTTGGAGCATTATAAGAACAAGTGTTTTGAATTGTCTGTGGAGCTTGAGAAGAAGAAAGTGGAGTGCACGACAGAAGGTGGTTCTGCCAATGTTGGGGCAAAGAGGAAAAATGTCGAAAGAACGGAATGGTCTGGAGAACTAGATTTTACAGATTTTTTAATACAAAAACCTTCTTTGATCACTTCAAACGAAATGAAGAACAACAAGGACATGGAGAAGAAGAAGCTGCCTCCAGATGAACAGTTTTGTTGTGTACATACACATAGGTGGAGATGCAAGAATGTTAGGATGGGTTATGGTGCTGCTGCTGATGATGCTAGTGTTCCTAAGACCAAATTTTGTGCAAAACATTACAATCATTATGCAGAGATACAAAATAGGAAGAAGCTTCTTAAGAAGCAGACAAGTGGAGATGGTGAAGGTGCAGCTGGTCCTATTAAGAGGAAGAGGAAAACTGGGGAAAGAACGGAAGGGTCTGGAGAACCAGAATCATTGACCAAACCTATGGTTGAATTTGAGAGTATGGAAAATTATAACAGCAAGTGTTTTGAATTGTCTGTGGAGCTTGAGAAGAGGAAACTGGAGTGCACTAAACTCCCGGGAATTTTATTAGGGGAGATGGAAACTAGAAAGACTGCTGCTAAAGTTGAGCCAGAGGAATGGAAAAAGTGTTCCGATTTGGAGAGTCGAGTTCTGAGGGTGGAAAATGAAAATTCAACAAAGGGATATGTCATTTCGAACTTGGAGAGCTTAGTCCAGATGAATGGAAAGGAAAGTTCAACATTAAAATGCGTAGGATTGGGTAATTCTGAAAAGATAAAGTCAGAAGCTTGGGGTTTGCAGAATGAAGTTACTCCAGCTGGTGAAAAGCACAACACAAGAAAACCTAATGCTGAAACCAGCATTGGAGGGAGGAAGGATTCTCATGTGTTTGAGTTGAAAACCGAAGAGAATGTGCATGGCATTGGCATCAATAAACATCATGAATCAGAGTTTGAATTTCAAAATTACGCTGCTGCCAACACTTCTGAAGATTCTGATAGTTCTACTGATTCAGAAGGTTCTCTTGGGACCCTTATGGACATGATGGCGATGAAATATGGGAATAGGAAAGAAGACAAAGAAATAAAATGGAAGTTTGAGGCTGATATGCTTTCTTCATTTGAAGTGGAACCTGAGCTCTGTCTGAAAGCTGTATGTGCTCTCTATCGACAGCATATATCCGAAATATCAGCCAATGGGTTGTTCCATTACAGCGATGCGAGCAGGTACGTTAAGGATTCTCTACGCTTTACCCTGATGTCCAGTATGCTTATAGTTGAAAACTGGATGCAAATACTATATTTGCTGTTACAATACAATGGCCTGTTGGTTTACATTTTTATGCTTGGTATGTTCAATTGCTTAATCTATTGCATGGGGTACTCTTTTCTTTTTCTGCTGCCTAATTCGTAGGTTGTTTTCTTAGATGGAGACTTTTTTGTGTTATTCCTCTAATCTTTGGCTTTACCTTAGAGAAGTATCCTCTCATTTTGGCAGTAGTTAAAGCATCATTATTACGTATCACACATTTATTCCTCTAAAAAGTTATCTTTATTCTCCAGAATCAAAATTTGTTAGTTGGTACTTGGTATGGTTTTCATACATTTATTCTTTTCTCACATCCCAGTCAAAATATAGCACAGCCTATCTCTACTAAACACTTGTGGTTGTAAATTCTACATATACTTAGGGGGGGATTGACACTACCTCACTCAATGGTTAATATTTCCGTAATTCTACATTTATTCTTTTGTCAGATAAAGATTTTCTGGCTTGCCCAGTTTTTTCGATCTGTAGTTGTTAGGTATCACAATGTCAAAAGACTTATCTTTATTCTCCAGAATCAAAATTTGTTAGTGGGTATGGTTTTCATACATTTGTTCTTTTTCTCACATCCCCGTCAAAATATAGCACATCCTGTTATCTCTACTGCACACTTGTGGTTGTAAATTCTACATATAGTAAGGGGGGTTGGGATTGACACTACCTCACTCAATGGTTGATTTTCTGGCTTCCCCAGTTTTTTCGTATCTGTAGTTGTTAGGTGAACAATGGGAGCAACAGAGTTTCTGGCTTGTGGATGCACCTTCACAGGGCAGGAAAGCCAGCCTGCAAGATGTTCTTAGTTGTGTCGAAGAACAATTAACAAAATGGAAATGAGAAAAATCAACAGTAGAATATCTTCTTGCGGTTTGCGTATTCATACATTCTTGAACTTAATTGATATTTTCTTTCAACAGGTGTACTACATTGGCCAAGTTTCTAATGGATGGCGCCTGCAAAGGTGAACTAAGAAAGTCTGTGAAAGAGTTGCAGATATTTGAACCTAAAGGCGTTGAAGACTGCAAGAGGCTGGCTACAAGCTACTCAAAGCAGTTGTTCAGTATCTACCAAAGCAGAAAAGATCCATGTTTCCTTCCAGCTACAACTGCCAGCCATGGAGATCAAATCGCTCAGTGATTGATTGTTGTGCAAGTGGCCTTCACTTTTTTTGCACCAGGCATTGCAGTCTTGCATCTCCTTTTAACCTTGCATCTCTTTTTCGCATGACAAATAGTACATTGGATATATAGTAAGTGATAGTGTAGTAAATGATATTATGGTAGTTACACTTCAGGTTGTTTTGGTACCCTCTGTTTTTTGCTCATGGAACTGATAATGAAATGTGTAAAATCTAATTACAAAATTGAAGCAAAATTACCCCTTCTGATTTTTATCGTTTTCTCTTTTGTTAACCTAAATCAGGCGAGCAATTGGTTGAAATATTAGGCTTCGCCTAATTACCTTACTACAAGAACACTGCAAAGGCCGTTTACTGCACATTTCCTCCTCTATTTTACTTACCTAATTACCTTGTTCAATCGTTCAAGTTTTATTGTTTTTGTTTCATATTAAAAAAGTCCAAAATCTAGTAAGCAGGAGAAAAAGAAACAAACTATCACTACAGATGTAAAAGTGGCATTCTAAAGCTCACAGAATCAGCCTATACCTGCACAGTTTTTTGTGAGCTTTTTTTGTCAAGGAAAACAAGGGGAAAGAAACAGAAGGAGACTAGCCCAATGTTTCAGACTCGTCCGAGACTTAAATTTAAACAGAAGGAACTATCAGGGGCAATTACATGGTTCAAAAGATTGTTAGCAAGTTTCTAACTTTTTACAGGAGTTGACTAAAAGTTCGAACCAAGAAAAGGTAACGGAAATTGAGAGAAATTCACTATCTTCCATTCAACCTAGAGTGGGACATTGATGGCCTTCAACCTGTCTAAAGTAGCCTCCCTGTAAGAAAAGAGTGAAATAAATTAGAACAGGCCCAACAATTTGAGACAAGTCGGATCAAAGAAGACCTCAGTCAACATTTTACGGGAACTGAAGCCTGCGAGTATTATGACTGTCTCTCTATTTAAGCAACATTGTTGCTTCTAGAGCTTACATGCTTTATCTTGTGAAATCGTGGAGGGGTACAAAACCATGTATGGCATAAATCTATGAGGTTTATCGTTATTTATCAACCTTAACAGGAAAGAAGTTTAAGGCTTTAAGCAAATCAGCAATATCTGGAAAGATCAGACTGTACCCCATCTTAACTACACTTGTATTAAGGGAAACCTGGCCCGACCGCTCCTGATAACAGTTCCAGAGTTTCATCTACATTGTATCGATGGTTACTAGTTATCTAATCAACATTTGGTAGTTCAGTTCCACTCTCCAACCAGGCAGGACTGATACACGTTATACCGGTAAACTTGCTAAGCAAGTATGCTAGAAGTAATAAGCAAAACAATAAAACTCTAACCTGAATGCATCTTGAAGCTCTTTGTTTTTAGGATCCACTTTCAAACCTTTATAGAAGGCACCTGCTGCATCATCAAGCCTCTGCAGCAAATGCAACGAAGACTATCAAAAAAAAGGATTTCCTTAAATACAAACAAAAACAAAATTAACCGACAAGGAAAAATTGACGGATATGTACATTCAGTAGTTTGAGTGCTACGCCTGCCCTATAATACGCCTTGGGCCAGTCTGGTCTTTCCAACACACATAGAGTAGCATCTTCCAAAGCAAGATCTCCTTTATTTAAATACACATAGCACAAACTCCTGTTGGATAGGACAGCTGCATCACCAGGTGCAAATTCGAGGGCCTGAAAAACAAATCACTAGAGCGATCAACCCCTTTGGGATAAAAAAAAAACACAGGACAGCTTGAAACAAATAGGCTAAGAGCGAAAAAAAAAAACTTTAAAATCAATTTCCATACTTGAGAAAATGCAAAGACAACATGGAGATTTGGATATGGGTGGTTTCCCATTTTAAGTCTACCATAAGAATAAGAATTACACCAAATAACTATTCTAAAACATCAAAAAACAAGTGAGATGAACAGTTAGGTAATGATGATTTGAGACTTGAGAGGAACAGTGAAGCTTTCTCTCTTGTGCAAAACTGTGTAGTTGAGACTTAAAAAAATCCCCTGTTCTGAAAGTTCAGGGTTGATTTTGAAATAAGCAGACATACTCACAGAAAGAGGAACGAAGACTTGAACACGATTTTTTTTCCTAGACCATGGTTTGACAGAGGCATATTATTTAACACAGATGTTCCCTGATATTCCCAAATAATCCAAATTATATCACATTCCTTATGGATGCTTAAACATTAATACGTTAGATGTGGAAGGTGTATGGACTCTTATTTCACCTTCCATTTAATAGCTATCAATTAAATTAAATTTCATTTGGACACTTTGCCTTATAGCATTTTGAGTGAAGAAAAAGATACCTGTGAGTACCAATATACTGCCACCCAATACTCCTTCTTATGGAAGGCACTTGTGCCCCTCGATTTTGCCTCCAGAGAACTCTCCTTTACCTTACGAGTCATCTGTCAATAATGAAGATTTAATACAATACATTCACTTGAAAAGTTTCTATGAACTACACAAATATGAGCTCAAACTGCACGAAAGTGAAATCCTGCTAATGCAAACAAAAACAACCACTAGGAATGTCTATGGTATGGCATACATACTACAACGCTAATATCGATCCAGAGCTTCAAGTAATAGTTGATATATCATATACAGTATGCCGTGATAGTAAAGTCATTTTGGTCTCAAAATGTCCAGACACTATTCAATACCTCGAAAGAAAAATAAATATTATAATTACCTTTTTTGAGAACTTCTTAGAATTTACATGCTTCATTATTCCATTTAAGCTCCAGTCAACATATGATGGAATAGGAGAAGTCACAGGAAGAAGAATCTCAACACCCCGACGATTATCGTGAATAGCTGCAATTTCTATTGGCCTTAGTCCTTGCTGTGACAAGACAGAGTAGACTTTCATGAGCTACACAACATAGGTGATATCAATGAATCACCTCAAAGTGTACCACCACTTCTGTTCATAATAAGAAAATGAGATAAAAACTAGACATAAGGAAAGTTGAGCCTTTCTAACACAAGGACCAGTAATCAAGACAATCCCCTTGATCGTTCAAATCAAAGCGGCTATGGAGCTTTACAAGTTCGAATGAGACACTCACCAAGTACCAATAAAACCCAAAAGTATAAATAGCTTACTAAATTTGTAACGTTGGGATCTGCACCAGCTTCAACCAATAGCTTGATGATTTGTGTCGCCCCCCTTACTATATTTGTAATATATGGATTTGCACCAGCTTCAACCAGATCAGAGATGAATTCTTTTGCGCCTACTTCAGCTGCAAGTGACAGAGCTTTTATTCCATCTGGTCCACCATTTGGATCAGCACCTGCCTACAGAGATGGCAAAAGATTCAAAAGTTAAAGTTATATATTTACAAACCCAAAATGGTGAATAAACAAACTATTGAGGCACCCTACGTCTTCAAGCAGACACCAGACAACCCTTGGATAATAATCATGATTAGACAGTGTATAGGGATGGCTTGAGCTTTTTTTAGCTTAAGGGATCATGGCCAAACTAAAAAGGCTTTGAAAAAATGACTTTTTTTCTTGTTGGGGCACACTAGCCCTCACAAAGACCCACTCCCTAAAGACCCACTCAAAAGAAATGGAACCAAGATAAACATGGAAGGTTTTCCTATTATCCATTAGAAATTAAGAAAAAGAAATCTAGCTTGAATGGGTAAAAAAGGAGAACATGTTAATACCCAAACTGTACATTATTTGAAAAGTAACAGTCTGAATCATACAAACCATTACAAGAACATGTTAATAGTCCAACAAGAATGTAGCAAAATATGTCTACCTTCAGTAATTGCTCCACGCATCGCCAAGATTGGGAACGGATAGATGCCTCAAGTGGAGTAAATGTATCATGGAAGACAAAATTAGGCTGCAAAGGTAATACAGAAGGTAGATTCAGTGATCCCCATGTTTCAAGAAAAAATAAAAAAGGAGAAACGGAGGAAGCAAAAGGAATGATTCTATTTTATTATTGCTTTCATGTGACAATATGTATGTAGCGAGGAGGTATATTATTGATTACACTAGCCTTCTAACAAATAATCTGAAAGGCATAAACTTATGAAATAACATTAGGCAAAGATACAACTCAACAACGATAGGAAATGTAAGCTTTTAGTTATATCACAAGAGCTTACTACACAATCTATTGTGTGTATGGGATTTATCTTAAACTAGTTCTAGTTCAGAATTAAAAATGAACATATGTTATGATCAAGCAGTTCACGTCGAATCAGAATAGAACTTAGGTTACCATTAAGATATCCTCACTTACGTTGTAATCATATGTTGTGTATTCACTACAAAGAAAACCACTCTTACTCATGAAGAAAGGTAAAATGCTACTCACATTGGCACCATGAGCCAGAAGAACTTTAACTGTATCATGTTCGCCAGCATCTGCAGCATGATGCAATGGTGTGCCAAAATCATCTGTAACATCCACACTAATACCTTTTGAAAGTAACAACGGTATAATATCTTTATACCCTGCAACCCAAGAAAAAAATTGGGGCCTCATTTAGGCTATTCGAAAGTGTCCAAATTCCACATTGAGAAAGTTAGCAGATCAGTTGAAACCTACCATGTATAGCGACAAGATGCAAAGGACCTTTGTTTGAATCATCTAGTATTTCAGGATTGGCACCCATTTCAAGAAGATATTGCACAGCGGCCAAATGCCCTGCTACGGCTGCACAAGATAGGGGAGTTTCACCTGCAAAACACGTTTCCACATAGTGTATAATAACACACCCTCGTGTTTACCGTTTTTTAAGAATACCAACTTTAGCTTCAGTCAGTACTAAAGCTCCAAAAGCCAAAATGAACATAGTATGGTCATATTCTTGCACCGCCTTTTCTTACCATTAACCCGCTCAGCAATGTGTTAAAAATAGACCTACTACTCAATCTAAAACACCCATCTTCTTTTCATCAAAGCCATAAACAAGAAAAAAGCAGAACAGCACGAATCGTTAAAAAGGAACATCTAGACATTTATTCAGTTTGCATCTTTAATTTCATTTAGTACTAAAGCTTGGGTGGCCATAATCAATAAATTTGGTCACATGGTCATATGGTGAAATACCCACAC
The DNA here is from genome assembly GCA_023531295.1 of Papaver armeniacum. Lineage (NCBI taxonomy): Eukaryota > Viridiplantae > Streptophyta > Magnoliopsida > Ranunculales > Papaveraceae > Papaver > Papaver armeniacum. The sequence continues at coordinate 23,676 of JAJJWW010009713.1, forward strand.
CAACAAACAATGTCTTCGTGAACATCTAATATCCAATCTAAAAAGACACCCTCACATTTTGACTGCAATTATAGACAAAAACCAGAAACCAGCACAACACAGAACAATACAAGCATGCTTGGACACTGCGTTACATGGAAACTGCCACGGGTGTCTGATACGGACACGTATTCGTGTGTCCAATACGGCAATTCTAAAAATTCATGATACGAGGACACGGCAGTATGTATAAAAATATTACTAATTTGATAAGATATGCAGAAATACAATGACGACACAATCTTAATCAATGTTAATTGTCCATTCATAGGTTAGTACGCTCATGAACAAAAGTTTAGATCTGATTTTTAAGAGATATTAATCTAGTGGTGGGTGGTGGCTTGCTAGCTTGAGCTTTAGTTGGGATCACATATGTGGCAGCTACCATGGGTTTTTGTTTTTCTAACTTCAGCCTTCTATTTACACCCACAGAAGAGTTTTATGTGAACAAAGTAATAAATTTTAATTGCTTAGAGCATCCACAGTCATCGACCAAAACTAAAAATTTGGTCGAAAACTGAGACACTATCGAGTGGAGTAAAGAGTAAATCCCAGACTAAAACTAAAAACCAAACCAAATTTGGTCTTTGGTTTTAGTTATAGTCTGGCGTAATCTGCGTCTACTTTGATTGGGGCGTAGCTGTAAGTTGCGTTTGTTAATGAGACGTAAATTTAGACTCCGCCCGATTGAAACGCAACTTTAGACTCCGCCCGGTGGGACGTAATTAACATTTGCGCCTGATACCAAGCGGCACCATAATATTGCGCCTCATTCAGGCGTAGTCACAAGTTACGTCTCACGGGGCGTGATTTTAAAGTCCGCCTGTAGTCAGGCGCAATTACTAGTACCGCCTGTAGAATGATGGGGCGCAATTATAAGTAACGCCTGTTGAATGCATGGGGCGCAATTGGCAGTAACGCCTGTTGAATGCATGGGGCGCATTTATAAGTTGCGCCCCATCAGGCGCAGGCCCAAGCTACGCCCCATTTGTTGGTTTTAACTACGTGTGTGTTTTCTGCCCATATATATAATTTAGAACTTTCTAATTATCATTATTAGTCAAGTTTGTAATTTCTTATGTTATGTGGTTGTTTTCCTCAGCCATGTTGATTTGATCTTTATCTTGGATTACCATCTTGTTTTACAGGGCGGAGTCACTAAGTTGCGCCCCATCAGGCGCAGGCCCAAGCTACGCCCCATCAGGCGTAGTTTCAAGTTGCGCCCCATCAGGCGAATTGTAGTATTTGCGTCCCATTCAGGAGTATTTTGTATTTGCGCCCCGTCAGGCGTAGTTCGGATACGTTCCACACCAAACGCAAATTTAAACACGGCCAACGTCGGCGTAACTTAAAGTTGCGTCCAACCCAAACGCACTTAACAACTACGCCCCATATCAGACGAACCATTCTAACTCCGCTCCACCAAATTTACTCCTCCAACGTAGTGTCTCACCACAGACTAAAACCATATCTTTAACTTTTTTTTGGTTTTTAGTCTTTAGTTTTAGGCTTAGTTTGGTATTGCTGCAGCTTTTGTAAAAGCACTTTTCTTGTGCGTTCTTTGTCTTTGTCTTTGTGAACTTGATTAGGCGTTTGGTAAAATATAATTAAAATTAAAAGCTGATTAAAAAAACAATCAAAGTGTGTTTGGTAAAATACTAGATTCAACCATTGTTGTTGTGGCAAATGAAAAATGACATATCTCTAAAAATAGTTTTATTCAATTTTTATTGGAGTTAAAAATAATTAATTTTTTTTACTATTAAATATAAATAGATTAAATATTAAATTTTACTAATTATTACTATTATTATGATTGTTAAGAAAAATTATTTTTACTTAACCAATTTTAAATATATATAATTTTCAAACAAAAAATAAACTACAATTAAGTAATTATTTAAAATTTGTTTTTATTTTTATTTTTATTTTTGACAAGTTAAATGAAATGGTATCATACAATAGTTTGAAAATAAAATATAATAATATTTAAAGAATAAAATATAAGAAATAAAAATTGATTGTATATATATTTAAGGTAATTTTTGTCATTTACAAAATAAAATAGGGACAAAAAGATAAATCAACCATTAAATTTTAGTGGGACCATAGCTTATCTTTTGTAGCTTTTAAAAAGCTCCTCCTCCCAAACTTTTAAAAATTGAGGAATACAGGAAGTGCTTTGGATAATAAGCACTTTGATTTTTTTTTACCAAACACCAATTTCAAAAATTATTGACATATATAGGTTTTGAAAGTGCTTTTGGAAAAATAAAAGCATTACCAAACCCACCCTTACTCGTCCCACTGCAGTTGCTCTTAGGACTCGAGCTGTGTCCAAGGAGTGTCAGTGTCAGTATCTGTGTCCATACGTATGGACACGGGACACGAGCATACATCTGAAGTTTCCGTGTAACGCAGCTTGGACATCATACAATTATCATCTAAGAAAACCCCTAAGAAATTACAATCACATCAATCGGAAAGCCACAATTTCCAATTCAATTCTTAATACCCTAACAGAGATACAAAGGGGGAAATCAAAAAAAAAAAAAAAAAAAAAAAAAAATCAAGCATATAAGAATTAGAATAAAAAAGACTAATCAACATCAAGAGTCATGAAATCTAATCAAATAAGAGAATTGAAAGTATACCTGATGCAGCTTTGACATCGATATCAACTTTGATTTCCTCAATCAAGTACTTGAGAACATTGACTCTCCCTCCAAATGCAGCCATATGAATAGCTCGTCTACCCAATTCATCAATTTGAGTATTCTCCATTATCGCTGGTATTCCAGTTCCAAGAAATTGATCTAGTGCTGCTGCATATTCTGATGAATTCAAAACATCAAAACCTAATCAACAGATCATTAAAAAAAAAAAAAATCCATAACAAAAGAAAATCAAAGAAGATAATGATGCTCACTTTTGAATCGTTTGAGTTTGCCATCATTTGCCGCAACGAGAAATTTAAAAGCTGTAAACAAAGAAGCAACAAACAGATTCAGTAAGAGATAGCGGAAATGAAAGAGAAAAAATTGTGAAACAAAACTCAGGCAGGGATATCGTACTGACTTGCAACTGCAACTGGATCCATGGTCGGTGAAGAAGAAGAAGAAGAAGAAGAAAGGTTTTCCTCTGGGAATGACGGGAAGGAAGTGAGAGGAGGAGGAGATGAGGGTTTAACTGTTTAAGAAAAAGCGCGCTAACGATTTGACGGTGGTACAGTGAGGCGGTTGGGAGTTGTGTGAATTTAAACAGGTCTCTACAAACCGAGTCAGTCGGTCAAGTCTTTAGTCTTTACTAGAGTCGTGGGTTATGGATACAGGAATACGCAACGTATAAACATTGTCAGTACGCCACCATCATGTTGTTTGTTTTATTTTATTATTATTTTTTTTGGTTCATAGAAAAGATTTGAATTCAGTCAAATATGTGCTCAATGATACCCAACTCAAATACAGTGGTTCTAAACGAACAGAGAAAAAAACAATGGTAAAACCGCCTCTCACAAAATAAAAATGAAAAAAAAATTAGGGGTGGGGCCCACCCCTCGGGAGACGTGCAGGGAAGGGCCTATAAGAGGCGAGTTTTTTTTCCATCGTTTTTTTATCGGTTCGTCGAGAATTTCAGGAGTGACGAAAGATTCAGGTAAATATATAAAAACAAACACCCTGACATATGATGCGAAGCGAATCAGTAACCTCGAATTAAATCCACACAAATCTTATCTTATCTTATCTTACTGATATAAAGAAAATAGGTAATTGTTTGGTGAAGCTTTTTCACATGACAAAAATGCCCCACCAAATCTTAGTTATCCCACGCCCGCCACTTTTACAAAGAGAAATCCGTCAAATAGGCAAGCGAAGGTTTAAAGGTCGAATCTCGCTGAAGACAATTTTGCTAAGGGATATTTCTGTTTCCCTCTTTATATCACTTCATCTTCCTTCTTAGTCGCTCTCTCTCAAATAAAATCAGAACACGGGAAAACAGAGATGCTCTCTTTCCCTCTCACTGATAAAATCAATTACTCTCCTTTCTTTCACTGGTAAAAAAACCTGATTAAAATAACCATGAAATCAATAGACGATACAATTACAATAAGTTCAAAAATTGAGATGCTTAATTTGACATTTGCATTTTTAATTCTGAAAAGAACACAGAAAAAGGCATAGATTTACTACCACATTTAGGGCGAAAATTCGAATCCAAAACAGATATGTACACTACTATGAGTGCATCTCATTCAATAGCAAATTCATACCATTCAACAATTGAAAAAAACCCAAAAATATAGATCAAAACAAATGATTAGAAACCCAAAAATTAGAATTAGGATATCAACCACGGTATCCAAAATATTTCATCCAAGAAACCCTACTATGTATTGGTTTGATTGTATGAGCACCATGTATCAGACTCGCATCAGTTAGATAGTAGTGATGGAGAACGCCACAGTTATGATGAGCTGCTGAAGAGAAAAAAGAAGGCTGATCAGAAAGTCTTTTTAACTGAGAAACACGTGTTTCCTGTAGGGGGTAAGACTAAAGACGTGCTGATCTGCCAAGGCATCCATGCGTTCACCTGACTGGACACTTTTTCTTCATTAAGGAATTTATCCCATCATCGGGTTTTAAATTACCCATCATCAGCATTTTACGTCCTTGCTAATTGTTGGCATCGTCCATAAAATGCTGTTTAGGCATGTTTAAACTTTAAATATTTTTTAAAACTAGATATTAGGTTTTGTAACAAAAATGTGAGATCACTGAGAGGGTTAAGTTGCCAATAGATATTATTAATTGAAAGAGAAAAATTCCCGGAAAAAAAAGGAACAGGACATGAATACCCAGAAATAGTTTAGTTGCCGATATATATTTTTGATTGAAAATGAAAAGTTTCATAGCGGCAGGCGTAATGCGTGTACGTCTAGGCTATATAAATTACTGATAAAGTGATCCTAAATGGGCAATTGACTTTGACAATTGACTGAGCGTTGACTTTGACGGTTGCTATTACATGAAAACAATAATACTCCCTCCTTTTCTTGAAAAATGAAAATAACACATTTCCAGAAACGGAGATAGTATTATGGAACGAACGAAGGGGCAGGCGCATCGCGCATGCGTGCTATACTAGTACTAATATAAAGAAAAGAGGTATTTTTGGTGAAGCCTTTTCACATGACAATAATACCCTCATTAACTAAGTTTTTAGTTAATATTTGTATATTTACAGGAATGCCATTGTTTTAAAAATAGATCAAAAAAATTAAAACTTAGATATCTTTAAAAATACACATCGGATTTTTGCAAAATTAATATATTTGGAAAACTCTTTAAATTATCTCGTAATGAGCACAAGCAATTTTGTTGTTAAAAGAATCCAATTCAAGCATGTGCATCGCACATGTGGCCTTACTAGTATGGATAAATAGTTTGAATTTCATTTTGTTATGCGAAATTTGATCTGGATATTGAAAATATAGTACTCCCTCTGTCCCTAATTAGATGAGTTATTTGGTTTTTAGTTTTGTCCACAAATAGATGAGCTATTTCACTAACCAAGGGGATATTTCTAGAACTACCCTTTTAATTGATTATTTTTTCTATAAGAAATATGTATAATTTGATAGTCATGTTTATATTCGTTGCATAAGTGTTTTAAAATGCTTTTCAACGGTTAAAGTTTATAAAAAACCGTAGTATAGTTTAAGAGATAAATCGTTTCTAAAGTTTACTAATTATTGCCCATAAGGGTATAATTGTAAAAAAAAATACTTAAATATAGTTTACTTTTCTTCTTGCCTTAAAATTTGTACAAACTACAAGTAGCTCATCTAATTAGCGCGGAGGGAGTATAACTTAAATAAATAATTTTTGGTGCATATATAAAACGCAATAAAAGATAGTGGTATGGATACTTTTTAAAAATTGTTTTCGAGTTTTTGAAGCAAGTAAAGGAAAAAATTATACCATTTCATATAGGATAAAAATTATACTTTAAAAATTATACTTTACTGGATTGGTATTATACCATTTCAGGGGCGTAGCCAGCCCATTGCAAGGGGGTGCACTTGCACCCCTGCCCAGCTGGCTACAAAGCCGATTTCAAGCTTAATTAGAAAATTTTTTTGATATCCAAGCCTATTTTTGCATTTTTGCACCCCCTAAAAAAATTTCTTACACCCCATAGCAAAATTTTGCACCCCATCCAACATTTCTTGGCTCCGCCCTGTACCATTTCATATAGGATAAATAAATTGTAATAAATCATGAATGTCGGATCACTCAACTAAGTTTAGTGTCTACTTTGTAATAAAAATTGTAATTAATATAGGATAAACTTTAGTGTCTACTTTGTGAAGCAATTTCCTTTCGGTCCCACTTTATTTATGGTTTTTGAGATGAGATTGATATGTATCTATGATTTTTGAGATCCATGTGTCTCGTACTGGGTTTGGTATTCAAACAATTACTATCTTCTACTCTGATTTTTGAGATTGATTTGTGTGTCGTCTGCTTCTTTTTACTTTGGAACCCATCAGGCTTAAAGTCAACAAATGTCATCTCCATAACCGATGGTTTCCAATTTTGCCAATACTTTATGAAGACGAATCATAGCCGTGGCTTCATGGCATGGGATTGAATTTGAATGATTTTGAGTTATCTCAAATGCATGCGACTGCCAAGTTAAAAATTGGCATTCGGGGGTGTTGAGCAGACCTCCCCAATTTTTACAGAGTTTTTGTTAAATAAACATAAGAGCATACAATATTTACAGTGTTTGATATTAAGCTGGCTATGCACACATAAAAAGACTAGTTAGGCTTCAAAAGATAAACAAACAAACTAGCCCATGCTTCACAGGACCTGGTTTTTTATACACTTCCAAGAACTACGTTAGCAAGTTTATAGCGTTTACAAAACTTCACAAAAAGAACTTCCACCAAAACAAGGTTTTCAGAATTTCGGGAATATTATCAGCCGTTATATCTAAAGAAACCTCCCTATAAGAAAGAAGAGTGTGAAATGGAATAATAAAGTCGAACAATAGTTCTGTGTTGCTACATAATATGCATTTGTAAGTAACTTGGGTCTAAGAATACCTCAATATGCATTCAACGGAACTGAAACCGGTCAGTACTACAACTGTCTTTTAAGCCTCAATTCATATTCAAGCAACAAGTCGCGCTAGACACAAATCTATGTACTTCTTGTGGAAACATGTGGAGGGGGCAGAACTATAAACAACATATAGGAAAAATCTTCAAAATTTATCAATGTTTTAATTTCTACCTCGAACAGGAAAGAAACATATAAAAATATCTAAGAAGGTAAGACAAATCCGAGTAAACCAACTTAACCACCTAGTATGAAAGGAACCCTAGCCCAATAACCTTGGAGTTTCAACTTCACCGTGTTGATGGTTAATGGTCATCTAATCAACATCTAGCAGTTCAATTTCACTTTCCAATCAGGAGGGGTTCAGATTCCAGTGACAAACTTGCTAAGCAGAATGCTAGAAGTAATAAGTGAAACGGACGAACAGGTAATAAATGTAATGGCACTTAACCTGAATACATCATCAATCTCTATATTTTCAGGATTCAGTTTCAAACCATCGGAAAAGGCATCATCTGCATCACCAAGCCTCTGCGGAAACTGCAGCAAAGATCGTCAAAAATGATTACTTTAAATGAAAAGAAGAGATGAGAAGTAATCAACAAGGAAAAATTGACGAATATGTACATTCAGCAGCTTTGCGTGCTACGCCTGCCCTATAAAACGCCTTTGGCAGTCTGGTCTTGCCAACATGCATTTAGTAGCATCTTCAAATGCATTCATCTTATGTGATGTTGTATTTTGCAACTCGGACTTTGACCTTTTTACCTTTACTGATACCTTGATTTTGAGATTGTGAATCCGTATTACAAAAAAATGTAGAGAAGATGTGATTATTTTAGATTTGAAGAAGATTGAGAAATTCTAGAAAGATTTAGAAATTCTGATGTGAGTTGAAATGAGCTTGAAATTGGGTATTTATAGAGAGGGTAATTATAACAGTAGGATGAGGAACCGATGATCGATAATCAAACCAGCGAGCGACAACATGACTATCATTGGTGCTGGAATGACTAATGAATGATATTGTGACCATGTAGCGATGGACACTCTATCCCTCGTTAGGAACTCTGTCATGTATGCCTAAATGCTATTTCTGGCACTTAGGCAGATGTGTTTGGCAATTTGGCAGACCCATAATGGGTGCTAAAATGGTAAAATCAGCTGCTTGTAGGGGTGAGCAACGAACGGATGCGGATTAGGGCTCTCCGCATCCAATCCGTCAAAGTTGTGGATTTGGAAAATCCAACCTTGTCCGGCCCAATCACCCGCGGATTTGACATATCCAAATTTTTCATACGTCAAAGAAAGTCCTTTTCTCTTCCATTCCTACTTATTCTTCTTCATATGTTCTTGTCCGTAAAAGAAGATTTCTAGAAATGGCGGACTCGTTGATAACATTTGCAACACTCCTTTAATTAGAATCCACAGCCTTTCTGTTCTGAAACAACTGGTTGCCAAGTAAAATCTCTTTAACCCCATCTAAAAAATTTCAGTAGCTACTATCTTGTTCTTTCTCAATTTTGATCAGAAAGGTAAAATTTAATGGTTGGTTTGCTTTTTTGTTTTCAGTTTCCCTTGCAACTGTGACTCGTGCAAAATCAAAATTTCACCCTTTTGATCAAAAGGGAGAAACTGAACTATTGGACAAGATAGAAATTAATTGAAATTTTAAATGGGGTTAGAGAGAAATTAAGAATTCTTCCTTGCAAACCAGTTGTTGTGGAACATAAAGGTTGTTGATTCTGAATAAAGAAGTGTTGTAAATGGCATCAATGAGTCCACCATATCTAGATTTCATAAGATTTTTCTATTTTTGAAAACTAGGTTTCTTTTGTCTTTCGGACAACAAGAAAATATGAACAACAACAAGGAATGGAAGAGAAAAGGCCTCTTCTTTGTTTCAATCACCATATTCAAATTTTTCTAAGTCCATTCTTAAGGAACATGTTTTGTTTTGAAAATACAGTCTTAATTAATAGTGGGCTAAGAGCAAGGGCTAACTGCCAAATCGAGAGAGAGACCAAGTTGAAGAGTGAATTTCTGAGCGTCCGTGAGCAAATTAAGAGATTGAGAGGTTCTCTCCAAGCTGTTGAAAATGTATCTCCCAAGTTTCTCGATGCTGCTCATGATGGCAAAAGGGTGAAATTTTTTATTTTAAAGAATAGTAAGATTTTCTTTTGTTATGGATGTTTTGATGATCTATTGTTCATGTTTTGATGATGTTCTTGTTTTGGATCAGCATAATATGCGGTGGCACTACACCAAATAGTTGGAGATGGAATACCAGCAATAATTGAGAATACTAAAAAATGAATTTTCACAGATGCGCTATTCATATGGCTACTTTTGAAGGGAGAGTGAACGTTCTCAAATACTTGATTAAGGAAATGAAACTCGTACATGTCAAAGCTGCATCAGGTATACTTGAATTGTCTTATTTCATTAAATTCAATATTTAGAAGGATAAGGCTTAGGATTGAATTTTAATAGTGAGGCTTAGGTCTCAAATGCTGCTGATATTCCAATTCCAAGTACATGCTCTAGTGCTCCTACATATTTTAATCCAAACTAAAGATCATGAAATGGTTGCCAACAATGCATCAAAAAACAAAAGAAATCCATCGAGAAAACAAAGAAAATTAATTGTACTTCTGAATTTCTAATAAGGTTATAGACAATAAGGACTTAAAGCTGTAATAGGAGGATCCATGGTGAGCGAGTTCAGGCTAAAATGAAGAAGATGAAGAGGAAATGAGGAGAGAAGCGAGAGAGAGGGTTTTAAGAACGCACCAAGGATTTGACAATACGAGTGAAGCAATGGTGATTTGAGTCAAAATAGTACTAAACTCAGTCATAACCATTGTTTCCCAGTACTGTCAAATCCTTGGCACGACTATTCTTTCAGACTTTAGGGGCATTGTATTTCTCTCTTGAATCAGTTCGTTCTGAGGGGCTATTCAAACAAAGAACAACAAACCTCTTAAAACTGGAAAATGTACAACGCGGGAAGAGATCCATGTATAGATCAAACACTGTGGTGGAAAATGTCAAATGTGAGATCGACACTGGTATAATTATAATAAACTAAAACAGTAATTCCTCTAGAATCCAGCACGCACTTCCAAACAAGAAAGGCCAAAAAAAAAAAATAGAACCTGTATCAAAACAACTCTAGCGGTGCTTTAATATTGTGTGTTGATACTTGATATCAATAATATTGCTTACTGAAACCAAGCGCCAAAACATATTCCTTCCTCTAATCTACTAGCCAGCCTTGTGCATTCGTCAATGGAACTAAATCTAAAGATTCATTCCAAAGCTCAACTTTCATTGTTACTGATCCATACTAGAAAAGTTCAGAGCAGGCTTTAAAAAATAGTAGGCTAGGTTATATGTAACTACAATCTAAAAATTTGCACTCAAAAGTGTTAGACAGAATATGGCATACTACACAGTTTTTAGAGAGTTTTTGTTAACGGAAAATAAGAAAGGAAAAATATTGATACTAAGAAACCTCAGAGCATAATAAGTTAGCTATGACTAGCCCAATGCTTTATAAGAACTGATTCTTTTATATACTTTCAAGATCTACGTTAGAAAGTTTTTAGCTTTTTACGAAACTTTACAAAAACCTTCTAGCAGAAAGATTTCAGAATGTCGGGAATATTACGAACCTTGCTAATCTAAAGTGGGACATTGATAGCCTTCGACCTGTCTAAAGAAACCTCCCTGTAAAAAAAAAAAAAAAAAAAAAAAAAAAACAGTGAAATAGAGTAAGAAAAAATTAAAAATCAAATAACATGAGATACATTTCATAAAAACTATCATGGTTCAGGTTCTAATGATAAACTTGCTAATCAGGAATGCTAGAAGAAACAAATGAAATGGTACCTAACCTGAATGCATCTTTAAGCTCTTTATTTCCAGGATCGAGTTTCAAACCACCGAAAAAGGCATGTGCTCTGCGGCAAATGCAGCAAATATTATCAAAAAGGATTTCATTATATGAAAAGAAGAGCTGAAAATCAACCGACAGCGGAAAATCGACGAATATGTACATTCAGTAGTTTCAGTGCTGCGCCTGCCCTGTAAAACACCGTAGGCCACTCTGGTCATGCCAACAGGCATTGAGTAGCATCTTCAAAAGCAAGATCTCCTTTATTTAAATACACAAAGCACAAACTCCTGTTGCACAGCTGCATCACCAGGAAGAGTCAGGTCGGTAAATGAAGCCTATAAATAGGCACTTGATGTAGCCATTTGTACTTGAGCAAGAACATCAATATGAACAGAGATTTTTGAGTTTAAGTATTGTTTCACCAACACTCCCAGAGAACTAGGAGCTCTGTATGAGCAATAGTAAAGCAGTGTTCATACATCTCCAGAGTTCAACAGATGAATGATGTCCGCTAATTGAACAGAGACTAAACTTATAATTTGCTTACCATTTCTGTAGCATTTACATCAGCACCAGCCTCAAGCAGCAGCTTAATGATTTGTATTACCCCGACTTCAACTGCTATAGTCAGAGGTTTTCCATCTGGCCCACCATCAGGATCAGCACCTGCCTACACAGATGAAAAAATATTCATAAGAACAAATTATACAGGGTGTATTTACAAACATAAAAATGGTATAATAAACATATTGAGGCATCCAACAACCACAAGCAGACACCAAACAATCCTTAGAAAGGCATGTAAGATGAAAACACCGTCACTACTCCCTAAAGACCCATTCAAAAGTAATGGAACCAAGAGAAACATGGAAAGTTCCCTAATATACATTTGAAAATAAGAAAAACAAATTTAGCAAAGTTTACACATACCGTACATTCTTGGTTCGAATCATACAAACTAGTATAAATAGATGTAAATAAGTCCAACACGAATGTAGAAAAATATATTTACCTTCAGTAACAACACCATGCATTGCCATGATTGTGAACGGATGGATGAATGAAGTGCAGCAAATGAATCACGGGTGACCAAATTTGGCTGCAAAGATAAAACAGAAGGAGGTACATTATAATCACACTAGAAAAGTAAGCTGAAGGGCAAAAAAGAAGAACTTGTGGAAGTCAAGAGAACGACTCAATGTTATAACATTTTCACGCAACAGGTATCACACTAGAAAAGTAAGATGAAAGGCCAAAATTTATGAAGCAACATTAGGCAGAGATTCAACTCAACGATGACAAGAAATGCAAGCTGTTAGTTATACCAAAAGAGATTAGTACGTACATTCTATAATTACCAACATCATGTGGACTATATTCTTACCAAGAGTGTATTTGTCAACATCTACTATCCAATCTTAAAACACCCTCAGGAAAAAGAAAGAACATAACAAATATTGATGAAGATCATTGAACCTAAGGTTGTAAATTTGTAATAATATTCTCCAAAACCCCTAAACATGAGATAATACAACCGATAATAACAATTTCCAATTCAACCCTAACACATAAATAAACAAATTGAAGCATGCAAATTAGAAGCACGAAGACAAATAGTACCAAGAACAATCGAATCTAAGAAAAGAACCTCAATTATCATCATACCTGACCCTTTTTGACATCAATTAGAAGCAGCAAAAACGATTTCTGGTGACTGGTATTACATCTCTAGCCACATGATCTATTGCTGCTGCAGTTTCTAATCCAAAACAAAGATCATCGAATAGTTAAAAAAAAAAAATCATCAAAAAACAGAAGAAATCCATTAAGTAAAAAAAAAAAAAAAAAAAACTCAGGAAGATGATTTATACTTATGAATCGTTCGAGTTCACCAAGATGAGCAGCATCCAGAATAAAAGAAGAAGTGGTAATTTGAATGCAGAGAAGAAGATAAACTAGGGTTATAGTTGATGGTACGAACTTGGATCTGCAGGAAGCTCCATGGTGGAGAGGAGGAGGAGAGAGGGTTTCATTCCATGAATGAAGAGCGAGAAGGTAAAAAAAAAAAAAGTGTCTCAACTTTCCATGAAAAGACGCGCCAGGGATTTGACTGTGGTTCGGTGAAGCAGTTGGGACTTGGGAACTTGCGAGTGTAAATGTAAAGTATGGTCTTCACTTGGTCACCGCTGCGGTAAATGGTCAACAGTCAACACTCTTTACTACAAGTATTTATTTCCCGGTCAAGTCATTCAGAGGGCGTATCACGTTTGGGTATTATTAGTCTATTAGAGCAAATCCTATAGATAGTGTCACTCTTTCAAATGAAGGAGGGCACTACCAATTAGACCAAATTAGTAGGGCTGTTCATGGTAACTGGTTAACCGAGAAACCGAACCAAACCAAACCGATTAGGGGAAAATCGAACCGAGCCATTAACTAATGGTTGGTTTTGGTTTAGAAAAGATGAAAACCGATAGTATTGGTTTTGGTTTGGTTTGACCTCTAAAACCGAACCAAAAACCATTGAAAAACCGATTAATTTTTAAACTTAGTTTCTACAGTTGATTTACAAGTATTAGATTCTACCCATTAATTTGGAGGATAAATTGAAACCCTAAATCTAATATTTCATTATGATACTCTCCCTCTTTATCTTTCTCCTTCTCTCAGTCGCCTCCCTTCTCCACCCCCAACTACAGTTGTTGCTACTCGACTTTTTTCTTCCGGTCTTCCTTCTTTTTTATTTGTCAATAACTAAATTAAGATATATTATATATCTTCTTTTGATCTCTAGATTTAGAGTAAGCTTTAACTATTCTTGATATTTTTTTTATTTTATTTTTTTGTCTGTAAATTTGTGTAAGCCAATACAATCGACAACCACGATTTTTTTATCTATAAATTTGTGTATTTTTTTTTTGGGTTTGACATAATTATTGGTTAACCAAAAACCACTGGGACAAACCGAACCCAAGCTGGAACCATTTGGAAACCGAACCAATGGTTAATGGATTGGTTTTTGGTTTAGATTTTTAGGAACCAATAGTATTGGTTTCGGTTTTGGTTTGGCTAGAAATAGAACCAAAACCGACCATGAACAGCCCTACAAATTAGTGTCTTTTATGGGTAGTGTTTTGGTCCCTTTTCAGCCAAAAACTATCATGCACTCGTTCGATCGAGCGAGTGGTTGGGAGTGTCACACTAGTCCCCCAATCAAAAAATTTGCAACTTTTTGAAGTAGACGGGGAACCCATCCCCTCGTCTAGGCCTTTTTTTTTTTTCTTTTTTTTTTTGGACGGGGACTATCCCCGTCTATTTTTTTTTTTTTTTTTTTAGTTTTTTTTGTTGGACGGGGACTTTCCCGTCCATGTTGTTTTTTTTTTGTTTTTTTGGACGGGGACTGTCCCCCGTCTTCTTCCAAATTTTTTTACTTTACGGGAGATTGTTTCCTGTGTAGTGCCATTTTTTTATTTGCCCATAGTGGGTTCACTCGTTCATATGAGCGAGGGGTCCTTCATATGGGCGAGTTAGTCTCCATTTGGAGACTACCCATAGGATATGCTCTTAGAAACTACGGACGGGCATTTTATACCCTACCGATACCGCCTAGTTAAAGTTAGGAACAAATAACACTAGGGTACATTGTACTCATATAGTCTGTCATCACAATATGACCAATACACGATGGAGTTGTGTGGTCCCAGATTGTTGTGGATAGATTTCCCGTTGTGCTGTCATCTGCCGCTTTGTTTGCTAACCCGTCTGCCGCTTGATTTCCTTCTCTGTAAATATGGCTTATGGTGTAATGCGGAATTTGGGCCAATCTAAGTTTAATTTCTGTTATCATATTGTTTAAGTACCAAGGTGCTTCGGCTGTCGAGGTTAAAAAACTTTAGATGATTTTCCGAGTCCTTTTCGGATTGCACCTTTGGCCATTCTCGATCTGTAGTTGTTCTTGACGCTATGAGCATGGCCCAAGTTTCGACAGTGAGCATTGTTGTTATCCCTAATTGTTGTGCAATTGCTAAGATTGTGATAGCATTTTCGTTTCGGCAAATAATTCATGCTCCTGCCAGTCCTAGATGTCCTCTAGCTGCTCCATCTGTGTTGATTTTGATCGATCTGATTTGGGGTTTACTCCATCCCTCTTTAGGAATTGTGGTTGACTTGGGAATCTGATGCAGAATGTTTGTAGAAGATTGCATTCCTGGTAGTATCGGTGGGAGGTTATGTTGAGCCCAGGTGTGTAATCATGTTGTAGGTGGGTAACCATTAGGAGTATGTTCGTTGGGTTTGTTTGTTTTTGGTTGTAAGCGACGTCATTTCTAGCTAGCAAAAGTGACCAGAAGAGAAAGCAGAATGTGATGGTGTTTTGGTTACCGATTTTAGCCTGAAGAAGTAGGGATATAGATGTCTATGGATTTATTCAAGTGGGTATTCCTTGGTGGGTGCTCTATGGAGTGGATATCCGGGGAAGTAGTAGGTTCCACGAATCCATAGCGATCGGACATTGTAGCAAGAGATGCTTTGAATTTTTCAGGGTCAGAATTGCATTGGGGGCAAATATTGGGGTTGGCGAGGCAGATGTGATTGAGTAGTTGGAGGGTTGGTAGGCCCTCGTAAAGTGCTTTCCACAAGAAAAGTTGTACTTTTAGTGGACATGGGAGCGCCCATAGGAAGTTGGTTGGAGGGGGTGGCGGATTGTGTTGCAATTGATCTGAAATGTCGGTTAGGCATTTGTATCCTGAAGCCGTCATGTATTTTCCTGATTTTGTGAAGGGCCAAAATATTCTATCTGGCTGGTTCTCGTGTGGAAGATGAAGGTTTATGATTCTTTGAATTGTGTTTGGTGGGAAGATGCTCAGCTTTTCGTGGTTCCAAGACCGGGTTAATGGGTCAATGATATCAACTACTAATTTTATGGGGTAGCAAAGTGTTGGGTCTATGTTATTTTATAACTGAGGGATCCAATTTGCTTGGATTGGGGTGGTGGATCCGTTTCTATGCGGTGAAAAAGATGTTCTTTCATGGTTGGTATGAGGGAAGCCAAATTCCTCCATAGGGGGCTTGTGGACGAGGGAGGATGAGGGATGTTTTGGAGGATTGGTTGGTGTTTAAGGTATTTCTCGTTGTACAACGAGGCCACTATAGAGTTTGGTTTCTCATGTATGTTCCTGATTTTCTTCATAAGTAGGGACTTGTTATGCTCTTTACTGCTTCGAATTCCCAATCCTCCTTTTGATTTAGGTTTGATGAGTTTATCAAATCCTATTGGATGAAGTTTTCTTACGGTTGAGCAGTGTCCCCAGAAGAAGTCTCTAGTTATGCGATCCATATTTTGGTGGATATGAGATGGAAGTAATAATTGCGTTTGCATAAGATGATTGGTGTAGGTGTGAGAGAAGTTTTAATGAGAACTAATCACTTTGCTGATTTAGGCATTTCGTCATCCAACCTTTTGCTTTTCGAGCTAGTCGCTAAAGAAGGGGGCAAAAATATGTTGAGATGTTTTCCTTGTTTAAATTGTACTCCTAGGTATGTGGGTAGGTTTGATGTTGTTGGCATGCTGAAAGTTTGTTGAAGTTCGATTACTTGATGTTGTTCGAGATTTGGGTAATGGATTATTGTCGATTTTTAGGTATTGATATGTTGACATGCTGAGGTACTATAAGCTTGCAATAAGTGCTTGAGTTGGTTTGTGCCCTCTGTTGTTGCTTTATATGTTATTAGCAGATCATCAGCGTACATGAGATGCTGAATTTGGAGGGGGGTTGTTTGAGAGATGCGCGGTCCCTCATATTTTTTTCCGCTTCTAGGTTTCCCAAATTTGTTGGGAGGATTTCCGCACAGATAATAAAGATATAAGAAGAGAGGGGATGACCTTGCCTAATTCCTCTAGTGGGGGTGATGTACCCGTGCGGAGTGCCGTTGATGTTGACTGAATGTGTTACCGTGGTGATGCATAGCATGATGTAATCCACAAAGAGTTGTGGGAAACCCATTTTGGTAAAAGCTCGTTTGATGAATCCCCAATCTAAGGAGTCATAAGCTTTTTGTATGTCTAGCTTGAGAGCTACTTTTGGGTCCTTGGTTCGGCTAGAGGATTTGATATAATGGAAAAGCCCGGCGATTGCTATGTTATCATGAATAGATCTTTGGGGCACAAAGGCACTTTGGTAGGGGCTTATGAGGAAGGGAAGAAGAGGTTTTAAATGGTTGACTAAAATTTATGAGATAATTTTGGAAGTGATATTGCATAATCCTATTGGTTACGTATTGAGAGGGTTTAGAAGGGTGATCTACTTTCGAGATAAGGGTGAGGTTAGTGTGATTCATGAGTGGGTGTATGTTAAGGGAGTTAAAAAGTTGTGTACCATATCAATTAGTTATGTCCGGGTTGTTTCCCAAAAAACTTTGAAGAATCTGCTAGTGTAGCCGTCTGGTACTGGGGCACGTTCGGAGCCGATTGAAAAGAGCGCTTTTTTGAAATCCTCAGGGGTCACCTCTGAAGTAAGAAGAGAACATTGTTGATGGGTTAGCCTCGGGGTAATGTCGTCAAATAACTGGTGATATATATTGATCGGTGAAGTGATCTAGCACAATTTTGATGATTGCGTCCTTAACATGGATCCGATTATTTTGTTGATCTTGGAGTTGCTGGATGTTGTTGCAGCTTCGATGAATTGTAGCCTTGGTGCGAAAGCATGTTATGTTTCGATCTCCCGATTGAAACCATTGTATTCTATATCTTTGTTGTCAGTAGGTTGCATGGCAATCTAGCAGGATAAGGTGTGAAAATGTTTTTCTTGTAGGAGCCACTGTTCCAGCGGTGGGCCCGTCTGCGTAGCACATTGATGTTGTGCCTGCTTGATTTTGGCGGTTGATTTTTTAATTAAAGTAAGTAAATGGCCGATGGTTACCTTATTCCATTTCGTCAGGGTTTCGCTGGTTGATATGAACTTCAGTTGGAGATTCAAGGAGGGGTCTGAGTCATGCATTTTGCCCCAAGATGAGTTGACCACTTGTTGTAATTGCGGGTGAGATAACCATAAATGTTCGAATTTGTAGTTTTTATTTCCTTGCCAGTCCAAGGTTTTGATTTGTAGAAGAATGGGGGCATGATCTGAAGCTATTCGTGGCAAATATGTGATTCCCACGTGAGGATTGGCGGTTCTCCACTATTGGTTTGATATAGCTCTATCTATGCATTCCTGGATATTGTCTTGGCCTTGCTGGTTGTTTGTCCAAGTGTAAGGGTCACCTCGAAATCCTAGGTCTAAGAATCCCATCTGATCAATTAGATTAAAAAAAGGCTGAGTTTAAGCATAGGTGACTGGTATGCCGCCTTTCTTTTCGGATTGGTCCGTCACTTCATTAAAATCTCCGATGATAATCCAAGGAGTAGATCTGATGGGGAATAAGGATGGGAAATCTTGCCAAAAGTCTTTCCTTGCGGTCGGTTGTGGTGGATCATATATACCGGTGCAAATTCGTGGTTGAGCTGGGGTTGGGGGGGGGGGTGATAATGGCGTGAATAACACTTTGAGAGGTCCTTAGGATTTGTATGTTGACATCATTATTCCATAATAGGCAGAGGCCTCCTTTTCTTCCAATTTTAGGGACAAAATAGTGGTTATGGAATTGTAATGTTTGAGCAATATGAAGCATTTGATTGTTATTGGCTAATGTTTCTGAGATGAATAAGATGGTCGGTTTATATATAGAGATTAATCCTCTTAGGTGGTGTGTTGTTGGTGGTTGGTTTATGCCCTGGCAATTCCATGCCAGGATTGACATGGTTAGGGAGGGAAAAGTTGGTTGGGTTTTGGCTTGTTTGGTGTTGGTAGAGGTGGGAATTGGGCTTGGGATTTTAGGTTTTTCCGGACGAGGGTGATTGTAGCATGAAGGAAACCTCAGGTCAGCGAATGGAGGAAAAGATACGGCCCGAGATGTGTCGTTGAGAGGTGCAATTTAGTGTGGCTTGAAACTTGAGATTAGTTTTGGTCTGTAGAGGGACTGAGATCAGTCCGTTACGGGTGATGTTGCTCCTGGTGAGCCTGCGTTGTAAACCTTGTAATGCGACTTAGGTTCGGTAGAAGTTTCAAATATTATACATGTACAAACTTTCAAATACGGAATACAACTTAAAATGAAATAAATTAAGAAAGAGACAATTGCAAAGAGAATGAAAGATTTAATATAATCAATATATTTTGGGTGGACTCAGTCAGATCATAGGAGCATGGATTTGGGCAAAGGGATATTTCTTCATATTCGGCATAAACAAAAGAGGCGCTAAGGAGGTTTGATCGAATTAACATAAAATTGAAATTTAAAATCATGAGAAGGTCACACCAAATAAGAATAGATCCTACACTACTGAACATTAAACAACATAGGCCCTTAAAAGGACATACAAAAGTTAATTAAGATAATGTAATGATTCTTAAGATGGTTAATCATTTAAGTCAAGATGAATAGCGCAAAATCTAAACCTATATAATCAACCCAATACAAATCTTCAAGCTCAATAATCCACACAAGGACAAAATACAAGTAGAATAAATGATAAGACTAAGGACAAACAGGGGGATAACTAGGGGCCAGGGGAGGACAAATGCCAGGAATGGTTAAAGAATTTAGACTAGTTTTGGACACAATTGCACAGTACTAAACTGAAGATTAATAACATAATTTCAAAAGAATTTCCCAAACAAAAACAAACTTAAAATTACATTTTGATCACTTCCACAAATTCAGAGTTACAGAGAACTAACATAGCTAATTAGGGAAAATTCATAACACTAATTAGATGCGCAATTGTCACAATTTCAAAATCAATTACATAACCATCGATTAAAATTAAAAACTCACAAAAATCCATAATGATCAATACCACAATTTCAAAAGAAATTACATCATTCAATCATAGCTAACAAATTCACATTCACTCTTTTCTCAAAGGTGAACACAGGAAAGGGAGAAGAGGCATAAACCTTATTGTACATCCCAAACAGTTCCAATTTAAGGAGACAACAAAGGGAACACAGGAAATAGGGGCATCTAACCAAACAATTAACTAATCAAGAGCACCCATCTCAAGGAGGCAATCATTACTAAACCTAAAATAACCAATCCGAAAATAAAAGAGAACATAGAAGACGATAAATCTAAGAGTATTCATAATGCAAACTTAAATTAGGACCCCTGTTTAAAATCAAAACATTTTCCCTGATTCAGAATCAATTACGGTCACAAAAGAAAACCTAAATTGTTAACCCTAGATATAAACCTCAAAGGAGAACTACTCAAATAAATTGGGAATCATATGAAACAAAACAAGATCCAGATTTAATACTTATAGATTAAGGAGATCAGGCCTAGCTAAAAATCCCAGAAGATTATCATCCTATTGCACAGAAACATAACAATTCATAGACAAAGAAAAATGAAGGAAAAACCTCTCCCCCGAGAACAGCCTCTTGTGCCTTAATCGGATCCCTTGTTTACATACCTATGATCGTAATCTCTTGTCCCCCAGGTGATCCTTAGGTTACTCCGTGATGGAAATTTTCGCCATGAAATCACTTTTTGGTTTTTTTCTTAGTGGGAAAGCGGAAAAAGATAACCGGTTTCAACCTGCTTATTTTTGGAAATAGTAATGGAGCAAATTGTTTTTCCTTTTAACTTATTCAGTATTTAACTGGACTCCCTTTAAAAAAAAGTATTTAATAGGATTGACTTGAGCTATTAATAAAAATAAAATAAAAATATTCGTAGAATATATACGTCTAAAAATATAAATTCCCTTGATCATTTCGGAAATTGGGTCAATTGCCAAAATATTTTTAAAACATGGTTCTAATGGACGAGTAAAATTTAGTATGGGTGAAATGAACACCAAAAAAATAGCAAGAATGAATATGGATTCATCCAGGCTTAAACTTCAAAAATAGCGAGGGTAAAACTGGATGCATCCTGATGTAAATTAAAAATACGAAAAAGTATTTGAGAATGGGTATGATGAAACTGTTTACATCCTGGCTCTTTTTACATTCTCGGCCATTTAAAGAATATCAAATTTTACATGTCTTTTTCACCCAGGAATTGTTGTTATTGGTTTAATTGACCAATTTTGTGTTTTCATTTTATATGAAAAATTGATGAATCTCTGGGTATGACATACCTTTATGTAACAGATCATTAATAAACTAAATTACTGCTACAGCAGTGAAGTCCGACCAAAAATTTTGGTTAGTTATTTTTCAGATAAAATTTTTGGATGTTAAAATCTTAAACTACTTTCAAATAATATTTGACATTCTGAATGCAAATTTAAATAAACTTTAAAGTCTTTAAAATCCAATACACCCTTGATCTATTTAGGGATAGACGGAAAGAAAGTATAATAATAGGGACCTGAATACAACACTGATCACAAAATCTGACCCAAAGTCGAAATGTTCGAGAACTGAATAATCATGTGAAACGTTTAAAGCACTAGCAAGTCGAAGAAAATTGACATCTCTTTTACAAAAACTCTGCCAAATGTCACAAGAATCGTGCCACATGTCCGAGACTCATAGTGAATCTAAAATTCCAAATTACAGAGAATCAAAATTATTTATTCACCTGAATTCAACACTTTATTCCGAAAAGCAAAGACTTGCACTCAACCTGATTTTTTAAAGTATGAAGGGACAGGATACATAAAAACAAATTAATAACAGATCCGCAGAGACTAATGGTGAACTATAAATGTTGTTTTACTAAAATTGTTAGAGAATGAATTCCAAGGTGATCGCTATCTCACAGTCTCCACTCTCCAAACCTTTTATCTCACTCTTCTTGTTCCTTTGATTATTGAGCTAATTTTTTTTAATTGTTGAGTTAATTAAACTTTGTTGTTGTTTATTTGAAAAAGCGGGGTACAACAACCACACACAACAATTCATTTGGCAATTTGAATAGACAAACTCCAATATACTTTCAAGAGAATCAACTAGACAGTTAGACTCAATCTAGAGAAAAATATATCAAAGAGTTTTGTATCTCTATCTCTCAATTCAATATGCAATCAACAAATAGGAATTTACGAGCCCGATTGAATATAAGAGAAATAACTTGAACAGTACCAAAGACCAATGTTCAAGTGTCAATCAATTTAAATCAACAACCAAAGGTTGGATTATCTAATTGATTGATCTTAACGCACAAGCTGTGATATTTCAATTGCATAACAAAATATAATGCGGAAAAAAAAATAACACATAGCCCAAAAGTTTTGTTAACGAGGAAACCGCAAATGCACAAAAAACCCTGGACCTAGTCCAGATTTGAACACCACACTGTATTAAGCCGCTACAGACACTAGCCTACTACCAATGAACTTTGGATTGGAATGTAGTTGAACCCTAATCAATCTCACACTGATTCAAGGTACAGTTGCGCTCCTTACGTCTCTGATCCCATCAGGATACTATGCACTTGATTCCCTTAGCTGATCTCACCCACAACCAAGAGTTGATACGAACCAAAGTCGAAGACTTGATAAACAAATATGTCTCACACAGAAAAGTCTATATAGATAAATCTGTCTCCCATATAAATACGTACGAGTATTGTTCCGTCTTTTGATAAATCAAGGTGAACAGGAACCAATTGATATACCGGACTTATATTCCCGAACAACATCCTAGAATTATCAATCACCTCACAATAATCTTAATCGTATGGTAGCGAAACAAGATATTGTGGAATCACAAACGATGAGACGAAGATGTTTGTGGCTACTTTTTATCTTGCCTATCGGAGAATAAATCTCGACAATCTTAAAGAAGATCGTACTGAAACACGATAGAAGATACAAGATCATATCACGCAATTACAGAGAAAATAGTTGAGTCTGGCTTCAATCCCAATGAAGTCTTTAAGTCGTTAACCTACAGGGTTTCGTGAAAACCCTATGGTTAAAGGATAATCGACTCTAGCTTATGCAACTAGTATCACACAGGAGGTGTGGGGATTAGGTTTGCCAGATTCTAGAGTTCTCCTTTATATAGTTTCAAATCAGGGTTGGCAATCTAAGTTACCTTGGTAACAAAGCATTTAATATTCACTATTAGATGAAAACCTGATTAGATTCAAGCTAATATCTTTCAACCGTTAGATCGAACTTAGCTTGTTACACACAAATGAAATGTACCTTCATTTAGGTTTATGTAGCCATACCTAAACGTGTACACCATGTTGGCTAAACAATAGTTAACCAAGTTTAGCCATATGAACACTCTCATATCAAGCTTATTCATCTTAACCGTAACTAGTTCAAATGACTTAAATGAAACTAGTTAAAGAGTTGTTCAATTGTTATATTCTCATAGAAGTATACAAGAACACAATTAAAGAAAAATTGGTTTGATTCACTTGAATCAATTCATGAACATTATAGCCACGATTTGCAAAGAATGCATTCCTTAATGTATAAATGTATTAGTTCAAGTACACAACCGATTTTAGAACTTTAGCCTTCAAGTACGCGAACAGGTACGCATACTTGAAATACCCGGACTGAAATTGGGTTTCTCCAGTACGAGAACATGTACGCATACCACCAATCCCAACAGAAAATCTCGGACATGAACCTTACGTCAGTACGTGTACGGGTGCGCATACTTAGGTTCCCGGACTTCTCAAACCAACATGTACGCATACGTGTACGCATACTATGGTTCCCGGAACATATGTGCAAGAGTACACAACATGTCAGAATCCAATAATGGTTAAGTGTTGTAAACTATTTATTTCAATCATTAAATTTTTTTTAGAGGATGACAATAGTCGTTTTCATACACTATTAGCATCAAAGCAATTTTAAAGTTATTGAAATAATCATTACGAAATATTCCAAGTTCACATTAAATGATTTTATCACACAAATCATGTAAGATGTTACTCGGCGATATTCACACATGCACGGAGCTACATGTAGTCTAGGGGGGACAGCAGTCCCCCCTAGAATTTCCTAATTACATAATTAGGCTTTGCATAATTACCATTTTAGGCTTGAAAAATTTAAGTATTTAACTATTTTTCCCCCATATTTTTGTATATTACATAGAGAGTCTTGAATCCTTTATTATACACTTTAAAAACTCTTCTGATATTAGGTACTTATCGTACAAAACTTGGCTTAAATATCAAAATTACGTAGGAAAGAAGTGAAAAATATCAAAATATTAAATCCAACCATAAATCTAAACATCTAACAACTTATTAGATATTTTGGTGACATCATTTGAAGGAAAATACCAAGGCCTAAAAAAAATTTGCGGCCTTCGGCCGCCTGCTTTACGGCAAAACTACTATACCTATATATATTTGTCCCCCCCCAAAAAAATTCCTAGCTCCGTCCCTGTATTCACATGATCAGGATGAACTTGATTGAAGTGAAAGCTTGCCAACACATATTTCGAGAAATATGTAAGTGAGTTAAACTCACCTCGAAATCTCAAATGTGTATAATAGAAAAATATATCGTAACACGACTTATGTCTCAATATAAGAGATAGAGTAGAAATAGACTTTCCAAGTGATAAATGTGTTTCAGTCTCCACATACCTTTTATTGATGAAGTTCCACAAGCTCTCCTTAGTAGTTATTCGTCTTCAAATGATGAACGTCGTGAAGTCTAAGGCTCAACTACACAATCTATGTCCTAGTCCGAGACATCTATAAGTAGACTAGAAATCAAGACTTATAGTTTTGATCACTACTTCAATGGATATAATCTGATTATTTTTCAAGCTACAAATCGATGGGTTGTAGTATAAAATCTTCAGTTGGATAAATTTATAAAATAAGTGGAATTTTTTTCTTGTTTTTTAGATTATTTGAAGAAGAAATTGGTCGATTATGATCGATATAGTGGAGATTCGGAGAAGTTTGAACATGTAATTTGTTTGTTGGACTGTATTTGATCAAAATTTCTGATCAGTCTGTTTGATTATCTCAAATTTAATCTTAATTTACGATCAAAAATTAAATTTCAATTTCTCTGCACAGTTGTTGTGACGAACAACATTGGTTTTTCTCATCACATAGGGACTCCCGTTGGTCGTCCAATTAATAAACTTTATGCTTCAAACAAAAAAAAATAATGGAAACAATAACAACAAAATATATGGACCCTTGAAGTTTGAGTTCATCAATCTCCTTAATCCATCATTCCTGATTCCAGATTCTGGTGAGAATCAATATAAACCTGGTTAGGATGTTCACGAGCTATTGTTATATAATAAGCTGGACCAAGTAGTGATGCCTCGAGAACAAAAGCTTAAGACGATGAATCATATAATACCGAGGAACGAGTAGCATAGGAATAGGATGGTACAATATCGTGTGTTATAGCAGGAACAAAAGCTTGAGATGGTGCATCATATGATAGAGGGGGGGGGAGTATGATGTAGTGGAGTAAGACCATGAAGGAATGGTTTGGCAATTGGGTGGTGAAGTTAGGGGTAGTTTAGTAAAAAAAATTGAGCCACGGTCCATAATTCCCCTTTTCTTCATTATAGTAATGTCATGACAGAGCGAAACCATAAAGGGACGGGGTGTAATAAAACTTACAAGAAAAATGC
Source organism: Papaver armeniacum (assembly GCA_023531295.1). Classification (NCBI taxonomy): domain Eukaryota; kingdom Viridiplantae; phylum Streptophyta; class Magnoliopsida; order Ranunculales; family Papaveraceae; genus Papaver; species Papaver armeniacum. The sequence continues at coordinate 49,385 of JAJJWW010009713.1, forward strand.
TACACGGGTAATAAAACCTGGCGAGATTGGGGTATACCCAAATTAATTGGGGTATACCCATTTTATTCCCATCCATATTTATGTACTAAGGGGTGTCTAAAAGGTGTTAAAAGAACAAATTGCCCATACTAAAATAACCATGCCGACTAAAACATATCCAAAAAAAAATTCAAAATCTTTCTTCTAACCTCTTACTATACATGATGAAATCAAAAAAAAAAAAAAAAATTGATGAATCAAAAAGAATCATAAGTCGGCAAGGTTTTTTTGTTTACCTTGGCGACTAGCATATAGTCGGCAGGGTATGAGATTGAATACCGTGCCGACTTTTTATCTCTGAAATTACCATTTACAGGGTCGGCACGTTATTCATCCTTATACCTTGCCGACTATAGTTTAGCCGGCAGGTTATGAAATTAATAACTTGCCGACTAATCATTTTTATCTGTATGTCAAAAATTCTATAGTCGGTAGGGTATTTTTTTATCGACCTTGTCGACTATAAGATAGCCGGCAAGGTAAGAAATCAACAAGATGCCGACTAGTGAAGCATTTATAATAGTCTCTTGTGTGTCAAAAATAATAAAGTCAGTATCTTCTTCATTCATCGACCTTGCTGGCCATAAGTTGTCGGCATGTTCTTCATCCGCAAACCTTGCCGGCCAAAGTTAGTCGGCATGTTCTTCATTCGTCGGCCCTGCCGACTTTTGATAGTTTCAAAACTGAAAGTTTTGAATTCTTCTTTAATTTTGAGTATGATTTCATACCCAGCTTTGCAATCCTCTTTTTAAAAGTGTTTCGGTAGTATGCTTTCATTTCCGTTGAAAAAAATATTCTCGAAAGAAAAAATTTTCATCAAAAATCTTCCCAAATGAGTTCAATCAAAAACAAAATTTCATAACTTAAATTCATGATTTCAAAAGTTTTAATATAAACTCAATTAATTAAGCTAATCAGTTTTTTAGTGTTAATTAAACAAGGGTATATTAGCCATTTAAAAAATACATGGTGAAGGGGTGGCTTCTTTTACTTCAAAATAACCTAGCTTTTGTCTTATTGGGTATACCCCAATTAATTTGGGTACACCCCAATCAAGTCAGGTAATAAAAAACCTTTTGATCTTACGAAAGACAACCCAAAATCAAGCACTTGATTGAAAACATTATCCATCGCCACTGTCAATGTAAACCGCTTCACTAATATTGTTTGGTCTTGTTCGTCGATGAATCATGACCTTGTTACCCCATTGGGACATTTATATCCACCAGATACATGCTCATCTCAATGTCACTGGCTAAAACCATTACTAATGCTTCTTCCAATAGACTAATGCTTCTTCCAATTGTCTAATACTACCTCCGTTTCTGGAAAACTATTACTTTCACTTTTTTAATTTGGCCTATTTTTAGGCTAATACGAAAAAGTGAAAGTAACACTTTTCAAAAAACGGAGAGAGTATAATATTTACAGACATGCAATTTCTTGGAATATACCAACATTGTAAGGCCTATTCCTATGCACATGCCAAAACATGATATTTGGAATATATGCACCCACTATGGGTATGCCAACGCCAAACTCATATGCCAATATGTTTATCCTTGCATATAAGCATACACGACGAGTTACCATGAGCGATAGAGTCTCGGTCGCTCGATGGTCAACACAACGCTTTCGATGGTCATTAACTCGACAAAGTGATAGTCAAGCGTCGCTCGCTACTATGATAATCTCTAATCAGATCTTCATCTAACGGCTACCATTTCAACCCCTATAAATATCTGTTTTCTACCAATTCCAACCCAACTTCAAATTCATTTCTTCATGCCTAGTGCTCGCATAACCGAAGTGGATTTTACTCCAGAGGAAGATGTTTCTCTAATTCGATGTCAGGTTTTAGTTGCAAGCGATAGAGATTTCACTTTAGAGACTTTTAACTTATGGGACACTGTCTTTCATAAGTTTATGGCGTTAAGTCATGTAAATCCAACAAGAACAAATGATTGTCTTCAAAATCGTTATTGTTTCATTAATGACAATGTTAGAAAGTATCAGCAAATTATGTGGTTGATAAAATGGGATAATCCTGGGTTATCAAATGAAGAACTAAAAATTAGAGCTCGTACCAAATTCGCCGAAGACAATGGAAGATGGTTTAGTCATGACGAATTTTATGAACTCTACAATATTCATGTGCAGGGATTCAAATTATAAGTATCGTGTTATGCAATCAAGGTTATTTTTTAATGAAATGTGAAACTGATTTCAATCTGAATATTAATTTAAAAGATAGTTTCCATTAATTATTAATCTAAAAAATAAAATTACATTTCACATTTCAACTAAAAGATTACATTTAAACTACTCATTTCCTTGTCCATTTCCTCCACGACCAAAGATCCAATTGCCGACATTTTACGGATCCATAGAGTTGTTCAACAAATTAGTTATGGTCTTAGGTTTGAGACTCACTTGGTGCTTGAGTCTCATCAGAATCACCATAGCCTTGATAAGCAATGGGATGAGGGGGTATGGGAACACGATATAAATCTTGAAATACGCGTGGTTGATATTGTTGCTTGAATGGTTGAAACACTGATGAGGTTGAGGCAATTGGGGTATACGGATTCGTTTGCCTAACTAATTCCATGTTCACACCACCACTTGGAGTCATTATGTCAGTTTGCAAATGACTAAACATACGTGTAGGAGTTGTATTCAAGCCAATGTTTTTTTCACCACCACGTACTCCTTGACTATCTAACACCATGTTTGGGGTTGAAATTTCTGGTACCTCCTCCATAGGACGACGTCTCAATCTTATTTCACGACTTTGCTGACTTCCACGACTTTGCTGACTTCAACGACTTTGCTGAATTCCACCTGGGCTCATTCCTTTACCAGCTCCTGTAACACTGGGACTCAAATGAGTCATTCCTCTACCAGCTCCTGTAACACCAGGACTCATTCCCATACTACTACCTGAACCATCATTACCCTCAAGTCCTTGACTCATCTCAAACATCATGATTTCCCTCAATTTTTGCATCTCATCCAAGTGCATATTCTGAAATCCCTGAAATAGAGCCTCAAAATCGTTCAACCGGGTCTGATACTGCAACTATGTAGAATTGACCCCGAAGTATGGATAAGTCCGAGTAGGTGCACTAGAAACAATTGGATAAGTAACAATCTCTCAAGATGTGTTGGATATAGTCTTTACTTCCCAAGAAAATGGTGGTATGTTTGACGATGAACTTTGAGAAGGATATGCCAATGCGTCACCCGTCTCTAGTGGAGGTTGGGAAGGAAGAAATTCATTGTCAAGTGACAACCTACCTAAAGCTGCAAAATCCATCCGACCCAAAATTTGCGGTTGCATAGAAATATTTGGCTTGAAAATAGTGTTATACCAAGATAGGTACTCATTTACGTCCATCGGCTCTGGATCGGTTCATCGGCTTCTTTCCAATGATGACCTTCCCTTATCAATTTGAAGTAATTATGCATTTGAAACATCCGAATCTGGTATAAGGGTTGTGACTATCACTGATCTTCCTTGCAACAAAAGAAGATGTCTTTCACCATAATACCAAACACCCTTCTCAGAAATAGGGATGTATAACACCATCCTTGTAAGGCTTAACTGTACCATTCTCTGACCTAGTTCTTTTTGTAACTCAGGTAGTGCTTCATATGGATGGGAGACAAGGTTATGACTTGTTCTACTCAACTGCTGAATCTTATGAACAATAGCAACATGTTGACCATCTTCAATCTGTGCAGCTTCCCAATTCTCGGAATCATACTTCCGTATGATTGGAAATACATTGGTATGATTCTTAAGACAAGGTTCCGGAACACAGGAATATGTATACCACCAATACTGAAAATAATAACATTCAACAGGTTAATAAGTTTTCCATATGAAAATGACAAATAAATACATAATGTGAAAAAGATTGGTTCTTACCTCCGTAACTCCCCAAAAGCATTAAAACTATCTTTATCACACGTCGAGTTATTACAGAGGGCCATGTAAATCTCTACGATAAAATCGAGACCCCCAATCATATGTTGGTGCTTGCTCTAAATCTTCTAATGCTTGATAAACCCAATTAACACTACCGAGCTAGCATTTGGAAACATACACTGGCCTAGTGTCCACAATACAAACAGACGTTCTAGCTCCTCATAATGGCCGGGGATCAAATGTTCATTACCAGCTGCCCTGTTTTCATTCATTTTCCTAGCATAATGCTGGAAAAAACTTTTCAAACCAGACACCTTCAACCCATGCGCTTTTATTTGTCTATGTGTAGGATTTCCTTCTAATTCATTTGAATATAAAGGAAGTCTTTGTTTCCATGTACCGTCTGATAACCAATTTAGTCTGTTAAATGGAAGTAAGTTTCCTTGGCATGGAATTCCAGTTAACATGTACAAATCTATCGGTGTAACTCCTATTAACAATAATTATTCATAATTAGAATTTGTTGATTTTTATGAAACAAAACACATAATCTAAAAATTAAATTACTAGAAAAGAATGACTTACCGCATTCAAAGTCCTTGAAAAAGAACGTGTTTATTGTCTTCCACCATCGTTCTAATATAACTTGAACACCTTGAGTCATGTGGTTTCTAGGTTGTATTTGATATAGATGTCGCTAAGGATACCTTCTAACTCTCTTTCTTGAACAACAAGGGGAAGTAATTGGAAAATTGTACGTAACTCAGTCTATCCACCTCTTAGATTTATCGAGTTAGATCGCTCCTCATGATCGAAAGGTGATTAGAGAATACACCTTCAATGGCTACTTGTATAACATTATTAAACTCATAATTTGTATCCACAACAAAACTTACTCCACTGCCTGGGTACTAGTACATCCTTTCGCTTTTCTGTTTCTTTTTCTTCTCTCCATATTTGTTTAAGAAAATCAAAAGAAAATCGTTTAAGTTTAGAACAAAAGTTTAAGAAAATCAGTGATTTTGAGAAGAAGAATTGAGAAGATAGGTGCGGTATTTATAGGCGTCAGAAACTCGAACGGTGGCGATATTGATTATAACGTCAGCAATGGAGTCAATTTCGAGCGATATTAACAATATCGCTCGCTAGAAATTCGATCGCTCCGCGGTTTTCTCATAGTGGCGCAGATGGTTTGCCATGCCTAATTTGATTGGGGGCCAAACATTTTAATTGGGGGCCAAGCACTAGAGGACAAAAAAAAGTCACCCAATCCTAATTTGGGTCACCCCTTATAAAAATAGTTTCTAAATGGCTAAAATGCCCCTGAGTGATTAGTTTTAAGATTTAATTAAGTTGATTAGTGTGATAATTTTGTTTAGATAAAAATCAGGGTTTTGGGATTAAAATTTGGGGAAATTTTAGTTTTGGGTTATTTTTGAGAAGAAGAAGAGTAGTTTTGAGAGGAAAAACTAGGGTTTCTAGAAATGAGTGATTCAAGTGAACCCGCACCTCAAAACAATCAGGTAAACCTCATATACTCTTGAAATTGTCTGAATGGTGCTCCAAGGGGTCGATTGATGGTCACTATGGAACTACTCAGAGTGAGGGTTGTTATAGTCAGGTGTTGTATACGCCAACGACCCTAAAGAGTCGTCATACTGTTGACACACATGGCGGCGACTCTAACTTGCAACTTTTAATGGTGATGAAAAATCGTCAAGGTGGTGTGTTAAACCATGACGACTGTTTATAATGTTCACCTAGAGTCGTTAGTTGATTCTTTTAATACCAGACGACTCTCGAATCCAAACTCTCGTATAAAAAGGCAAGTTTTTGTGTGTTTGAGTCGTCATAGGGATATTACGATATACGCGACCCTAACCAACCATTTATAATGTTCACCTAGAGTCGTTAACCAATAACAAAGGGTCGTCAAAACAGGGTCGTCATTTTCAACCTAATACGGTAACAACTCTATTCTAGGGCAAAAAATGTTGAAGTAGCAGAATTAGGGTCGTCATCTTCATCCTAATACACTAACGATTTTTCATAGAATCCGCATGCAAATGAAAAGTCGTTAGGGGTTTTTATTTTGATACTATCGACTCTTACACTGAAATTTCGATACTAACGAATACAAGGTGGGTTTAAGTTTACATATCTTCTAATTAGAAACATAGCTTTCTTGGTTTTGATTTTTGGCGACGATTACGCGATGAATCGGTTGAAGAAAAAAAGATTCTTCAAAATAGTCGTTAATGGTGGTGGTGGAGAAGAGAACGGGAGGAGAGGAAGATGAAGAAGAGAAACCTAATTAAGGTTAACTTATTTTTAATGTTTAGTTTTAGGTAAGGGTAAAATAGTATTTTCATAGTCGGATTAATAGGCCCCTGATAATTTTGGGGTGCAAATAAAATTTGTTGGCCCCCGATTAAAATGTTTGGCCCCAATCAAATTAGGTTTGCCATGCCACCTCGGTATGCCAAACACCATTTTTTTTGGCATGTGCATAGGAATAAGCCTAACGTGAAGGATGATATGTAAAAGGTCCATTTTTACTTCATCACAGCAGTAGATAGAAAGATTCTACTTATGACTAAAATACCCTTCGTTTGACTGAGGGTATAATGGACACGAGCAAAAAAGCCTTGAAGGAGGCTTCATAATTGTAGATCCACTTTTACAACAGTGTTCTACTATCTGATTTCAATTTCTAGGGCAAAATTACATTACAAAAATTTTAAAGGATTTTTATCGGATAATCCCTGTCCGAGGACTTCGAACAAGAATAAATAAACATCCCAAGGAGAAGAAGGAGATGAAGGAAATGAAGGAGAAGAAGTTGCTTCCAGATGAAGAGCGTTGTTGTGTAACTAATGGAGTAACTACACGGAAAACTAGGGGCATGGAGATGCAAGAATTTTAGGATGACTCATGGTTCTAAGACGACTAAATATTGTGAAAAACATTACAATTCTCGTTCAAACTACTATCAGAATCTTAAGAAGACAAGTGGAGATGGTACTCAAGGGGCAGGTTCTAGTCCTATAGAAACTAGGGATTCCAATTGCTCCAAAAGGAGGAAGAAGGTAGCGGAGGAAGATGACAGGCCACTTGATGTTGCAGGAATTCAACCAGCTGCTGGTGAGTAATTCTTATTGTATCTTCATTTTTAGTGGTTTTTTTATGTTGTTGTTCGTTTCGTTTGCTTGCATAATTGAAATCTTGATGACTAATTGAACAAATTTCGTAGTTTCATATGTTTTTTTTTTTCGTTGTTGTTGTTGTTTTAGTTTTCTCACATGTTTAAACTTTGATAATTGATAAATTTCATAGTCCCAGAGGAACAGTAAGAATCATTGCAATGTCTGACTAATTGGGTATTTTGTATCTAGCTGATACAATTGTTGGTGGTGGCTCTGCCTATATTGGGAGGACGAGGGAAAATGTCGAAACAACTGAAGGATGTGGAGAACTAGAATCATTGACAGGAATTACGGAAACTGTGGTTGAATTGGAGAGTCTGGAGCATTACAAGACTAACTGTTTTGAATTGTCTGTGGAGCTCGAGAAGTGGAAACTGGAGTGCACTAAACTCCAGGGTAAATTATTAGGGGTGGTGGAGACTAGAAAGACTTTCGAGGATGCAGCTGAATATTGGAGGAAGATGTATTCCGATTTGGAGAGCCAAGTTCTGAGGGTGGAAAATGAAAATTCAACAATGAGATGTTTCTTTTCGAATTTGGAGGGCTTACTCCCGAGGCATGGAATGGAAAGTTCAATATTAAGATGCGCAGAATTGGGTAATTATGAAGAGATAGAGTCCGGAGCGTGGGGTTTGCAGAATGAAGTTACTCAAAGTGGTGAAAAGCACAACACGAGCAACCATAATGCTGAAACCAGCAGTGGAGGGAGGAAAGATTCTCATGTGTTTGAGTTGAAAACCAAAGAGAATGTGCTGAATGTGCATGGCGTTGGCAACAATGAACATCATGAATCAGAGTCTGAGTTTCATAATTACTCTGCTGTGAACATTTCTTGTGGAAGTCTACATTTATCAAGTTGGGGTGAGCTATGTTGTCAAAGGCGTTGGGGATGTTCAGAGGAGAGACCATCTCAACATGGATCATCATCTCAAAATCATCTTGAAATGAGTACGAAGGCTTTTGTGAACTTGCTCTCAGATGACAGGGGTGAATCTCTTGACGAATCTGAAAAG
>JAJJWW010009713.1:57599-188766 GCA_023531295.1 Papaver armeniacum
CAATGCTTGGGATGTTTTGTCGAATCAAATTGGTACCCCCTAATAGATGTCGAAAGATGGTTGTTGCTGGTTTAGGCAATTGTTCCTCCTGTTGTTAAATCAGGAGGAAGCAACATGAGAAGTCTAATGTGCATCCAACGCTATTGACGCACCCCGAGCATTAGAGAAACTCCTGGGCTTTATGATTACACGCAAGTTACGAAAACATGACTCAATTTGACCTACGAAAACATGGAACCTACAAATTTCCTGCAGGAAATAAATTACAGTGGATGACAAGAGTGGAGGTAGGAATAAAGTATGCGGATAACTACAATTACAAGAAAAGGCAGCCAATCATAAGAAGATGGAAAAATCTTTGCTGCCAACAGTTACAACATCCTTGGTACTAGTGTGTCAGGTGCCTAGCCAGAAATGACAAACAAAGAATTAACTAGATTGTATTCAACAGCTGTAACGCTTATCTTGATAGCTATAGCACAGGACCCTGCCTACTTAGCTCTATTGTTCTTAATAAATTTACAGATGAACGATGAGAGACTTGAGCGTTGTTTCCTATTCAGACATCCAATTTATAGTAGGAAAGTGATTGTACCTTAACAAAACGCGAAGGTGCAAACTTGGATCCCCAAATAATCAAATTATCTATTGCTTACACGAAACAAGTTACTAAAGTAGGCATCACGTTCTCCAATTGCATGTAGATCAAGGGAGCAAGGCAACAAATTGCAGATCGACAAAGCCGTATAGCTTAGGCAAAAAAAGAAAAGTATGCCGTACTGAAAGAGTTATGAACTGCTTCCTTGACGCTTTTGTGCATTACAGCTAAACTTATATCTTTGTTGTTCTGTCCCTATTTTTCCTTCTTTATGGCTAAGGTTCTTCTCTGAAAGGGCTAACCATTTTCTGTGAGCTTTGGGTCTCCCCCTAAAACAATCTCTCAGTTGCAGGACATTTCATGCACAAGCTCTCTAGAATTTCCAGAAACCTTGATTTACATTCAGGGAAACAATAATTTCTTAAATGCAATCCTCGTTTGCAGGAAACCTGTTGAAGAATTCATGAATGCAATAGATGCAGTTACCTTGGATGATATTGCTTCCTTTGCCCAGAGGGATTATTTCTACTTTACTCACTATGGAATCACATGGAAACGGTAAATCTACAACTACAAACCTGAGCTACATGTTTTGACACTTAGTTTAGACTCTTGATAACCTGTGCTATAAGTAAAACTTGAGTATGAAAAGATGACTGGTTCATTGTTTTTCGACAGTTTCAAACCTTGGAAATATGATACTGTCACTAGCCGCTTCAACTAAGTTCAACAGATTATGTTTTTTTCCTATTTGCTCAACATTATCATAAGAATCCATTTTCTAAATCTTAATACTCAGTTTTTTGTTCCTCCGACATTTTTCTTTACGTGAAGATTAGCGTTGTGATTCTTAAGCATTTCTCTCACAATTAACAAATCCTTTTTTTGATGAAAACAAATCCAGTAAGGTTTTCAATTAGAGGGGAGCCTCGTGCAAATCCAAGTACGTTGGCTGGCTACTATGAGCTGATACCAAACTTATTTGGAAGATGCCGTTTGGTGGTCGAGATGTATTTGTCTTATTAGGCTTGGCATCTTTTGGCATCAGCCTTTGAAAAGGGGTTGGCTTAGCCACGCCTAGCATCTATCTAGTATCTAATTTAATGACTTCAAAATGAAGCAAACACCACATCTATACCCGATACGTGGATTTTATCAGTGGCGGAACTAAGATTCAAGATTAGGGGGGGCTTGGGAAAAAAAAATTTTGCGCAGTGGCAAAACAAAGAGATTACCTCTTAAAAGAACATCTACAGCTCATGAAATCACTTGTTCGATGTAGAGCATATCTTTAATAAATTTTTCTTCTATTTTGTAGCGAGTAGCTTATGTAATTATTAAGAAAGATCTTTACGTAGTTTCCATAAGAAACCGGAAGAATGGATACAGTATCTTATGTAATCAATTTCTAAAATAAGCCACTGCCACAGATCTCAACCCAATCAACATTCATTTAGTTTAATAATAAAAAAGGAACTAAATCAAAGTAGAAGGAATACGCTTTCCAGCTTGCATGTCAGACTTCAATTGCAGGGAACGTCTTCATCTTTAGCTCGTACGAATAAAGAGTACAGGCAGGGTCTATTCCACTAACAACCCTTCGATCATATTGTATGAGTATTTGGTCCATTCCTGCACCTCTATAAAAACCCCAATATATATTTTTGTCCCAGGAAAAAAGAAATGTGATAGTATGCTCAGTCCATTTCTCGTCACAAGTTCCGTTGTTATCATTCTCGGTATCTTCTCTGTATACCCAAATCTTGGCAATATAATCACTAAATCTGCAAGCTATAGCTACATGCCCATTCACTTCTAACAAGTAGGTATGTTGATTAAACCAATCATGCGGGCTACTGAGGATGATATTATTAGGAATTGGAATCGTTCTGAACTTCTCAATACCAACATCAAATGCAACCAATACAGCATCACCATTACCCCAACCACCAGCCCAACTGTTAAACAAAAACTTAGCAGTGCAATTATAAATAGAACAGTTCACATGAACAGATGAAGGCAAGATATAGTCGATATCACAAGGCAGGACCTCATCTATCCTTCTCCACGCATTGTCTCCAATGGTCAAGACGTAGCAAACTTGATTGGGACCATCGATGTAGAATTCACCTGGTTGTTTAAATGTACTTTGCCAAATACAAAATACTTTGTGTTTTCTTGTGGTAGGATCAAACCCAAACTCATAGATTTTCTTCCATTGGCATTAGCAATGCTGATTTAACACCTGGTGTTTTCTCTCTAGTGCTGATGTTGTAAATACAAACACCAGACTTGAGTTTGTCAACAAAACAGACTAAACCGTTAACAGGTCACAGAGACGATTTTACCTTCCTTATCTTGTTGGCTTCTGGTTTGGTTCCTTGATCTTTAATTAGATTGGCTGTTAAAATCAACTGATCATGTTCGTTCCAGTGCGGATTATTTGGATCCCTTCGTCGAGTGCGCGGAATCAGGAAAAGAATAACTGGACGTGCTTTTGCATGTGCATAATGCAAATCTGCAAACTGTGGATCTTCGTCAATCAGGGACAGCCAGGTTATAGAAACACATTTGAAACGCATAAGAAACACCTAGGGTTTATGTAAATTGAAGCAAACATTATCAAGTTGATATTCACGATCTCTTAATCAGACATTGATGATTGATTCACCCCTTACCTGGTGCTACCCCTAGGGTTTCGTTGAATAACCTTACCTGCTGCTACGATCTCTTTCGCTCCCGATGGAATAAATTGAAGCAAACATTGATTCACCCCTGGCTTGGCAATAAATTTCTACCCTGGCTTGACAGCAGGCGCAACCGAAGTGTGACGAATTTGGTCTATCAATTACTACCCCAAATATTTTTTTCTTTGATTCGCCCCTGGCTTAAGCCAGGGGAAGTCTGTGCATACATCCGCCCCTGGATTTTATCTAGCTATTAAATAAGAACTTGAAAATACTGTCTCTCTCTCTAGACCGTGTCCCTATCATTTTCTCATTTATGACAGAAATGTTTTGCATCTACCCGATACGTTTCAAGACAAACAATTATCTAAGTTGCAGTTAGCAACAGTTGAAACGTAAATCTCGATAGCGATCACACAGAAACCTGCCTACTTGACTCTATTGTTCTTAAGAAACGAATTCACGTACGGTGACAAATTTTAGTGTTGTTTCCTATTCAGGCTTCTATTTTTATATTATGAAAGTGATTTTACCTTAACATAATGCAGAGGTGCAAATTTGGATCCCAAATTATCCATTGATTATATGAAACAAGTTACTAAAGTATGCATTACACACCCGGTGATCAAAATGCGTTTAGATCAAGTGGTTAACAACTAAAATGCGTTTAAATCATAAAACTAAAATCATAAAATTTAAAAACTAAAATCATAAAATTAAAAACTAAAATCAAAATCAAATTCATTTTCATCTCCACTTCAACTGATTCTTCTTCTTTTCTTCTCAACCCAATCTTATAAACTAGGTTTTAGTAACATAAAATTGCTCAAAAATCGAAAATTTTGAAATCAAATTTTTCCTGGTTTATCAGAATCGGTTAACGTTAATGTATATGTGATCCGATTGCAAATAGAAACGGTTTATGTTCATGCCCACAAAGACCGATTGTCCTTGATATGTTTTCTGGTTCGAGAAATTTGAACCAGAATCGGATTACATTAGCACTTATAAAAACCGATTGTTGATGTATAATGTTAGAATCGGATTTTATATGTGTGTCGAATAAACCGATTGTTGTTCTCAATTTTTTTGTATCTTTTTTTCCTGGCTTGATTGGGGTATACCCAGATTAATTAGGGTATACCCAATAAGACAAAATAGGGTCATTTTGAAGTAAAACCAAGTCACCCCTTAACCTTGTATTTTCAAAATGGCAAAATTGCCCTCTTTTAATTAACACTAAAATTTTGATTAGATTAATTAATTAAGTTTAAATTGATTGAATAGATTAAAACTTATGAATTTTATAGTTATGAAATTTTGTTTTTGATTGAACTTTTGTGGGATGATTTTTGATGATTTTTTTTTTTTTTTTTTTTTTTTTGAGATATCTCTTGCAACGAAAATGAAGCACACAACCGAAATACTTCTAAAAAGGGGATTGCAAATCCGTTATATGAAATCATACTCAAAATCAAAGAATAAATCAACACTTTCAGTTCCGAAAGTATGAAAAGTCGGCAAGGTCGACTAATGAAGATCATCTTAGGCTAAAGTGGCGGCAAGATCTTCATCGTCGATCTCCCCAAACCAAAAGTGGCCAAGCATGATCTTCATTGTCGACCTTGTCGATTTTTGTTTTTTGACATACGGAGATGACATAAACAATTTATTGGCCGGCAAGGTATTCAAAAAAATACCCTTCCGAACATTTTTGGCCTAAGCAAGGTATTCAAAAATACCCGCCGGCCGTTGAAAATTTCTGATCCGCCATGGCTGTTATGAAAAGTCGGCAAGATATGCATGTCACTACCTTGCCGGCCGAAGACACGGAAATCATAAATTTTGATTTCTAACTTAATATAAGGTATCTGAGATTGGGTATTATTTTGTACCCAATTTCAAAACCCGTATGATTCATTTTTTTTTTCTGTTTTTTTTTATCTCATCATGTATGATTAGAGTGAATAGAGTTTTTGGGAAAACAATTTGAAACTTTTTTTAGGAAGGATTCAGCCGACAAGGTTTTGGGGGAGGGGGGGGGGCAATTTGATCTTTCAATATCATTTAGACACCCCTTAGCACACTAGGTTGGATGGTTTTAAATTTGGTATACCCCAATTAGTTTGGGTATACCCCAATCAAGCCAGGCTTTTTTTTGTTAGAATCGGATTACATGAGTATTCTTATAAACCGATTCCTGTTGTGCAATGTCAGGAATCGGTTTTTACATATGTATCGTATAAACCGATTCTGGTTAACCCAATTTTTTTTCAGTTAATACTCGATCATAAAATGAGTGTGAAATCATACTCGATTTCATTTCGATTACAAATGAAAAATAAAATAGTTCCGTATGATTTTACCAAATTTGAAAACGAGTATAACTTTATAATCGAATTAAAAGCGAGTATAACTTCATACGCGAATTGAAAGTGAGTATAACATCTTAAACGATCTGAGATTGAGTATGAAGTCATACTCATTCTTAACTCGGGTATAAAATGAATTTTGATTTTATTTGATGTTTAACAACACAAAATTCACAGATAAAAAAGAAAAAATTTACCCACAATCGGTTTATGTTCATGCCCATATAAACCGATTATGGATAATCGGTTGATACCAATGAAAACATATACCGATTCTGAGTTGGTGTTCTTCAAAAATTTTCAAATTTTCAAATTTTTTCATGTTCAGATGATTCATTAACACACGTTAATTTCACATCTAACACTATATTTTACCACTAATCACCAAATTAACACTAATTAATTAGGGGTAAATTTTTCATTAAAAAAATATTTGGTTAAGGGACTTTTCATTTTACTTCAAAATATCTCTATTTTGTCACGTAGTGATAGGCCCCGATTAATCTTATAGGCCCCAATATAGCCAGGCATAATATGAATATGAAGTGTCTTTGGAAGTTAAAGCCCCATAGCCATGACAAAACAAAAACATGAATCCATTAGTGATGTGAGATCAGATGCACATTTCAAAGGAAAATAATAAGGGTTATTTAACGCTTGGTACCCAGCAAATGTCCAACTCCTAGCTTTGGTACCTAATATTTAAAATATTATCGGTTGGTACCTTGACCAGTCAGAGACCGTCAAACGAAACCGTTGACCTAACTAACTGTTTTTTTTTTTTTTTTTTTTTGATCAATTCCTAACTAACTGTTACTTTACTTAAATAGCTAAAATTAATTACAAATGTGAGAGTTAATTCCCGATGAGAACAGAAAGAGGTAGCCACCACTACACCATATTAAGGTTTTTGTTATACAATAAATCCATCACTTAAAATATTTGTTATGGATTATAAATGTGCTAAATGTGGTGTTATAATTTGTGTCACAGTTTTAATATGCCAACTAATATCCATTACGTAAAAATAATTAATATATAATTAATATTATAACTACAATCCATCACATTAAGTTTGTTATGGTTTAACCAAAAATGATATATTATGCTTATCATTAACTTTGTAATGGTTGTAAGTAGTAATAAAATATTTTATTACAGGTGTGACCGACCATTAAGGAGATGACACGTGTTTTTTTTAATTATGGTTGTAATTGTTATAAATTTTGTAACAGATTTAATAAAATTTAATTGACCAATAAAATTATGACACGTGGATTCTTTTATCATGGTTGTTATTGTCATAGAGTATTTTGTAACGATTTTAACACAATTTAACTGGCCATTAAGAAAATGACATGTGTCTTCTTATTTGTGTTATAAATTTTGTCATGCACATCTCAAGTTACAAAATACAGTACCGGTAAATACCCGCAACTGCAGATATGGTGCAATTTTAGGTCATCCTGATCCAACGACTAATAATGTTAACCTAACGGATTCGCATTAGGCCCGGCGGAAGGAACTGGTAGTGTCGTTGCGGCTCCTGGACAGGAGCATTCACAGCTGATGCTGTTGTTGGTGGTTGAGCCACAGGTGGAACTACTGCTTTCTCGAAAATAAACTGAGGTACAAAAGGAAACAAACACGATGTATTATGAAATGGAACTGTAAATACAAAGTTTTTCATGTGATCATGCAAGACATGAAATGAACTACGTATAGAGCAGTTGAAGGGAGAAGTAAATGCACCTTTGTAAACAAGACATCTCTGTCGTTCAAATGCACTACGCCATCCTTGAGAATACATTTCCATTTGCTCCTGTAAAAAATAACATTATAATTTCTAAGCTTATTAACTAAAACTTGAAAAGCTAAAAGCTACATGAGATTCTAACATGACGACGTTACATTTCCAGTCTCATCCAATGATGGATTACAAAAACAGTGTACCTTTTCATTCTGAGCCAATACCAAATGACCTATGCTAGTCTCTTCATCTTCCTGGTCCAGATCATCCAATTCGTCATCATCATCTTCATTCAGAGGTGACTCCTCATCCTCTTCTATTTCTGGTTTTCCATGCTTAGGGGTCCCCACATTTGGTGTGTCAACAGGATCTGCAACATGAGAATCTTAATGGGTTATACTTTTTATGATTTGAATTCTCGTTAAGACCCATAGTGCACGACTTCATATGGTATCACCACATAGCGAATTAAAAAGCAATAACAGATAATAAATTAATAGAAGTTTACCATAACTTGGCATATTGTAGTTTTTAACACGTACACCCTATCTACCATACTAATTGGAAACGAAAAGATATCATTATTGAACGCACATACAATGACAAGTCTACTATAACATTAAACTAAAAACTATTCATACTCATGCTTGGTTGTTCACTAGACTGAACCTAGTAAAGATGAGAAAGTGAGAAAAGATGTTAAACTACCTCTACACAAAAACCAGCAGATGGGGACTCAATTTTTCGATCCAAACGACCTAAACGCATGAGGGCAGGATTCAGGACATCAGCTCGATTTGTTGCTGCTATCACCTGCAGTTAACCATGACATATATTTGAGTACTACTCACTGGTACTAATGCTCCAATTGATCAAATGCACATATAGAGCAACGATATTTATCATCCCAATTAGGAGCCTCTAAAATCGTTTCCTACATACTCACTGAGACCATTCAACATTTCAAGTTTATCATGACAAAGCCAACAAACAGAATTTAAAAATAAACTTTTGCCACTTGCCCACTTCGCAACAGAACTTTAGTGAGAAGTTTGCTTTAACTAAGTATCTAAACATCTAAAGTACCCTAAAGATGAAACTACAGCCCGTACCTGCAGTGAACCAACAGTAAGTCCACAAGTAAGTCATTACCATAAAAAACCTGAGACATATCAAGGATAAGTAATTTACCTGTAAAGACACAATTGCATTTGTTGTAGTCATAGATTCATCCAGTGGAACTATATGTTAAAGAGATTAAATCCTCCGTCATCGCTGCATCAGATTCTATCACTCGTTTCAGCTGAACAATTAAGAAAAATTAGTAAGAAAATCTGTTCCTTCAATTGGGTCATCTAGTTCATACAACTATCAGTAGGAAACAGAGTTGGTATCACAGAATTACTGTATATAAATGGATGCACACCATAATACATCCATACATGTCTACCTTCCACTTTTGCCATTAAATGAATAGTAAATAACAAAGACCAGAAATCTAACCTCTTCAGAGATCAATCCATCTGCACCTAAAACCTTCAGAGTCCCAATAAACTTTTTTACAAACTGAAAATGGAGAAAATGTTAAATGCAAATGACCAGAAAAGAATAATATCCCCTCTTCCCTCCTCCTTTACCCGGGCTTGGGACCGGCATTTTACAAATGGCGGAGTTAAAAAGGTTGGTTGGCAAGAAAATTGAACACACCACAGAAGAAAAAATACTTTTATTAAAGATGAAAAATTGAAAAGGATCTAATTTCGAAGTTCACAAAAGAAATAGACTAAAATGCAGAGAAACCTAATAGATCAGGAATTGTTCATTCGTTCATGAACTCCATACGCGACACAGGCCAAATCAAAAATTCATTTGCAGTATATTCCCACAAGTGATTACGATCATCGGCTTGAGGAGCATCGGGTACTTGGCAGTCACCATCATAAATGGATTTCAGACGTATTTTCCTCTCGTCTGCCAAGACTTGAACTGTGTGACACATTTCTCCTTCTTGTCCATAAACTACATATCCTGTAGCAACTGTTAATCGCTTTCTGTTGAAAAGATGCACGAATTGGACTCCGTCCTGCGGGTTTTCAACGCCAACAAGACCGGTGTTTGAGCCGTGATTGGGAACAGTGGTTCTCTGAACATTTGGAATTGGTTGATTGTTGCCAGCATGTTCGTTTTGTTGTTGCTCTCCCATAGCTTGATGTTGGTTATGTTGTTGTTCTGCCATAGCTACAGGGTGGTTTTCCGGCTTATCTGCCATAGCTTGGGGATGCTGGTTTTTCTGCTGGTCTCGTATAGCTTGCAGCACAATCTGTTCCAACGGGCAACACAACTCAGAGAACTCCTAGATTTTTCATGACATGTAAATGAAAACAAAACAGATAATTCAATAGTTCACCTTTGTAATTCTCTGGGTTGTCCTTTCCAGCTCAATCTCGTCCATCCTGGCACCTTTTGCAGCCATGACAGAGGTTGCAAGATTTGCTTGTAACGTTTGTGCTTTAGATGTGTGCGAGGAATAACCTAATAAACCAGATTTGCCTTTGTCAGGGCCAAAAACTTCGGTTATTTCATCGTTATCGATATCCATGGGGTCTACCAATCCTTCATCAATTAGTCTTTTTCTTTTTTCAGTAGCAGCCTTCACTTTCTCCTGTGATACATATTGACAAGGGTAAGTGATCATTCAAAAGTAAACAGATAAATTTGAAGTATTCCTAATAGACTTACATATGCCTCGACAGCTGAAGGGTGAACTTTTCCATCTTTTCCTACATGACCCTCCATCCATGAGACGCCCCGCCTAACATTATCAATCCCACCTTCTTTTTGAGCCTGCATATGCAGTATGTACATGTTAGTCTTACACAAGTATAACATGTGATGATTTAAAAGGGTGAAAAATTTGATAGCAGGTACTTACAAGATTATAACATTTGTTTGCATACGATAGTCGTCCAAGAGTGTGCTTAATGCTCTTCTTCTTATGATTTGATCCACACTTGGCATGCTTTTGCTTAACAGCAGGGTCACTCTCGTGTAACACAAAAGTTTTCCAATGATCAAGGTTGTAATGCATAGGGCATGCAGCTATTTTTTCAGCCATGGTGACTTTTCCCTTGAGAGGACCTCTTCGTAACTCATACTTAATGACCTCAACTTCTGGGGGAAAGTTTTCATCACAAACTTCTTGGCCAAATGACTTGGAACGTTAAACTCATACTTTTGCTGAAATAAACAAGCTTTTACGTCAGAAAATCAAAGACAAGACAAATCAAGCCATCCTATCCTAAATCAAACACAAAACAACACATATATAAACTGAAATAAATCAAACATCATGGTAGCTAAGATTGTAAGTACAATGTATAAAATATATACCATCAACTTATTCCAGACATTCTCTTTCAAGATCCTTGGAACTATCCTCCAATCTAGGAATGACACCGGACAATGTGCCCGGACAAGTTCTCCAGTAAGAGTAGCAAATTGTTGTGAATTGGGACCTTTAAGTCTGCCACTTTCATCCATTTCTACCCTCATCTTTGGAGCAGTTTGAGCAGTGGGAACATTTGTTGCAATTTCAGCAGTTTGAGATGTAGGAACTGTTGTGGGTACACCATTAGAGATTGCAGTTGTTTCCATCTGCAATACAACAAAAAAGAAAAACTATAAAATCAAATAAAACATAAAAAAGTGATATATGGTACAATCGTGAACCTTTCAATTAACAGAAAAGTAAAACAACCAAAGAAACCTAACACCAGTTCCACAAACTACCAAGCTTATTCCAAGAAAAAAAATCAGGGAACTTAATCCAATTGAAGAAATAAAAAGACCCCTTCAATTGATTTTAATGTTCTATCAAAACCTAAAACAAACATTAAAACATCATTAAAATTTTCATCCATCGATTATATATCGAGGAAGAAAAAACCCCTTTTCAGTAATTGGTATTAGTCTATTGAACAGATTAAAACCAATCATCTTTTCCATAACCAGACCCTAATAAAAACATTAGAAGAAAACCCCCTTTCCATAAATTGGTTTTAGTCAATAAAACAGATTAAAACCAAATCATCTTTTCAATAAACAAACCCTAACAAAAAAATATCAGAAACCCTAAAATACAAAATCACAAATAAAGTAAAGGTTTGATAAAAGTACCTTGACAAAAAAATAACTTGTTTTTCAAATACAATGAAAATCATTGTGTTGAAGGCTCTTTTATAAGCAAACTTGGGATTTTGGAATTAAATTTTAGTGAAAATTGGGAGCGGGAGATGAAAAAAGAGAGGGAATTTTTGGATCTTAATTTGTTGAATTTTTTGAGATTGATACGTTCCTGTTATTGAAACTTAATCTTTAGGAAAGAAAATCTTCCGTGAGCGGGAGATGAAAAAAATAAGGGGGAATTTTGAAGCTTCCAAATCTTAACAGATTTGGAGGCGGGGAGAAAAAAAAAGGGGGGAATTTGCTGATGTGAACTCGATCCGAAGAAATTTCTGGAGAAAGTTTATTTTTAGAAAACCCTCATTTGTCCACTGTTGCCATTATTCGTTTTGGTGAATGAATAACAGCCCAGTGATCCGAAAAAAGGAGAACTGCCGGCTCGTCATACAAATTACCGGAACTCCTCATATTATTCAATTTAACTAAAACTAAATCTGAATCTTGACAAACTTTGATTCCACTACCTGCCTTCACCCAATCACAAAGAGAACATAGGTCTCATGAAAAGTAGTATAGTCTAATTCAAGGATTTGATTGATCACTCCATACCACTTTGATAAGTGAGTTTCGAGGGGATTTATCACTTTTATTTCTCCTAAACGTCGTGTATGCCTCTCGTGATACCACTATCTTGAGTACAATGGTCTTCTTCATAAGATCTTGGAGCAAAAACAAAACCATTTACGCGGGGTATTTTTCAAACTCTACCGCTCCAACTGGACCCCATGCCAATCGCCATAAGTCTGAATCCGTTTTTCCTCCTCCGTTAGCTATGCAAAATAATATGGACAACAGTCAACAAGTGATAAAATCGCAACAACATGTATATTATAATTTTGCCATAAAGGGCTCTAACCGTCTTTGGGCTTCCATTAAGGCAAACTCTCCAGTGTAAGTTTGTGTGAATTTTCGATTATCATCCTCAACCTAAATACGCCGATAAGGTAATAGATCATATTGAACTTCTCAAGTAATAACAAATAGAGTGACATACCTTATCACCCAACCAGGTAATGAAGCTAGTTTGTTTTTCTACCTCAAATCAATATGATCTCTTTACCATTAGAATCTAAAATGGGTAATACGGTTTCGCCATACTCCCTAACAAGATAAAACATGTTGGAATAGTCGGAAATCAATTTGTTTATTTCCAAAATGTAAATTTGAAGAAAAGGTAGTTATGCAAAGTATAAATACATACCGTAATAGTCGTCGAGACCAGGAGGGTTTACTCGAAACAATACCCACCGACGTATTTGTACAAATTGTACGTTAGTCAGTTTTACTTTCTTCTCTTTTGATTGAGGACCCACATCACTGAACTCTGAATCCGGATGTAAAAATGCTTCCCAAGTGCCCTTGTGATTTTGGCCGCTACCATTTGGCATGAACTCCATCGCATTCACGACAAACTCCCCGTGCACCGTAAGACACTTTTGCAATAGACCCTTCTTTATATCTTTTATTACTTGGTATGTTTTTGCAGCTCTTCATTGCCCTGTTTCCAATACCCTCATATAAATAAAACTAAAGATTGGTATAAAAAATAACAAACACCATACAAGTATAAGAACTATTTACCTCTCAAAAGGGTACATCCACCGATACATAACGGGTCCACAAATCAATGCTTCATCAGCCCAAGTGAACCATATTGTGGACACTTATATCAAAAAAGAAGTGGAAAGCACTTTTCAAGAACACACATTGCCTCTGCAACCATGAGTTCAAACCTTCCGGAGATCACTTTTACAGTAACTTTGGAACACGGATTCGAAAAACAGGCTGATTTGATGAAGTGCGAGACGCAACTCTTTGTGGCGTGGAAAAGCATCTTTCAAGTAGAACCGCAATAGATACTCCATAATCACATGGTAGTCGTGCGATTTCAAGTTAGTTATACTCAAAGATTTGCATATTGACATTGTTGCTTATGTTGGATGAAAAACCAGAAGGAAATTTAAGATCTTTAAGAATCTGCCAAAAATCAGCCTTTTCACCTTTGCTCAAGACACCCCACCGCCTTTGGTTTACATCAGCTCCACTATGAGGGTTTTTGTAGTCCACCGTCCACAATGGAGACCTAGCGCTTTTAATTCTTCTCGTGCATTCCACGAAGTTGTAGACTTATTTTGATTATCGAAGAGTGTCTCCATAATATGTTCCATGACATTTTTCTCGGTGTGCATCACATCAACACAATGTCGTAAACGAAGCATACAAGTAGACTTCAAGATCCCACCAACCACACTTCTTATAAAATGCAAGTTTAGTTGATTTTCCACTTCAAGACCGTCATCATTATCGGGATCGTATCTCTTTCTCTTGTTTTGCGTTTCACCAACTTTCCCAGGTTTGTATTCGACCAAAAGCTAATTTTCTGTGAGACTCCTTTCAAGTCAATCTCTTTGGAGCGGTTTTAAGCTCATCTGTTTTTTAGACCCAAAAAGTCCGCCCTTCTTTCTAAATGGGCGATTGGTCTTAAGGAATATCCGATAGTTCGGATACACGATCTTACTACCGCAAGTAAGCAAGTGAATACTAGTGTCTTGTCTGCAAAGCAAACACAAGCAAAATACCCATGAGTAGTACATCCCGACAAAACACCTTGTCCGGGCAAGTCATGAATCCCCCACATCGGGCAAGCTCTAAGCGAAATTTTTCCTTTCGAGCGCATCATTAACTAAAATCCCGTTCTCCCAAAAATCTTTAAATTCATCTAGTAGTGGTTGTGCAAACACACATATATCTTGTCCCGGTGATTTACGCCCAGAATCAACAAGGACATCATTTGAAATTCTCGATTTCATGCATAATGAAGGTGGAAGATTATACATCACCAAGATCACGGGCCAACAACTCCAATTCAAACTTTGCACACCATTAAGATTGAATCCATCGGTTGAAATACCAAACCAAACATTTCTTCCTCCGCCGCAAACTCGGAAATTTCTTTTTCACCGAAGCCCACTTTGAGGTGAATCGAACGGATGGCGCATGAACTCGTTGGAAACTTACGTTTGATGATGCCAATACATTTTATCCGATATCCAAGGTATACTATAAAAATCTCTTGATCTTTCTCCAACAGAAAGTGTCTCTAGTAATTATGCAAGGTTCTTTCGTCAACTTGCCCAAATTTCCCCTTCTTTAACCTTATATCTTGAAGCGTCACATACTAGGACATCTCGTTGCATTTTCATGCTCTTTATAATACGAGAATACAATGATTAAGGCACGCATGAATAGACTTACATTTCATTCCAGGATACGTAACCATTGACTTAATCTACGAATACTTACTTGGGCAATGTGTTTTCCTTTGGAAGCCACCCTTTTATCATTGTCAACAAACTGTTCACGCAATTGGAAATTCCAAATTGTTTCTTTACATTGCTCGATAATTGCAGAGAGTGTGCTGACCCACCTTCACAAGTAGGATACAATTTCTGTTTGGCCAATTTTTTGTACTTATCATGTCGCTTCGCATATCTGGTTCAAGCTCAAATGGTTCTTCATTACCAGACGTGTCTCATCATCATCATCATCCATATGAACATCACTATCAACTTCAAATGCAGCATCAATAAAAGCACTCAAATCTGGTAGTGCATCTTCTGACTTGCTCCTTAGCCACATTCTCCGTGGATTCCTCATTGCAATATGAACCGGCTGCTCCTCACCATGCAAGACCCAAGTCACATACGTCTGGTCAATACCATTCTCGTACAAATGTTCCTCCACCATCCCAATACTCCTAAGATGCCTATTTTCACATTTAGCACATGGGCAGGCACAATTTGTTTTCCAAAAACCATTTGTAGATGCATACCTAATGAAAAACTTCACCCCGTCTCTATACACTTTACATGAATCTATCTGATTCAAACATCCAAGATTTATCCACTTCTCCCGACATACTGAAAATTAGAAACAAGCAAATGCATCATTATACCATGAAGATTAAATAACCCATTACAACATACAAACAGTGCATGAAAAAGTAAAAAAAGATAAGAATTAACTGGCCATGACTCATGAGAAATGAGGTACAAATGGATACAAAAATATTTATAAGAGGTCAAAGAAGCTAGGGAGACATACTAAATGACAAGGAGTACATGAAGACGAGAGCTCGGCGTATTAAATCGTCAGAGTTAAAAGAAGCTACAGTTCTATACAGAGAAAAAAAGATGTGATAAGATTTCATCCAATATAAGTGTGAAAGTAAAAGAAGTCAAGTTAAAGTTGATTTAAAGATCCAAAAGTTCTCCATGAACTGAAAACAGAGAAGAAAAACTGGTTGCACGAGAGCATTTTTTCATAAAAAGCGATAAAGCTCATAAAAAGCCAAGAGGCGAAATGAGTTCATCGGTGGAAATGTATCCACTGGAAAAGAAGTGCTAGCAGACTACTAAGCTAGTAAGAACAAGAACCAAGGACAGCAAAACACTAATGAAATGTAGAGAGGATATGCAAGACAACAAGCCGGACATTAAGAAACTACTACAGCGAGCAAGAAGAGCAAAAAACAAAAAGATAAAATAGGGTGAAGATTAAAATCAAGTAATCTAAGCCAATTACAAATTAAGGGGGAGTGTTGGGAATATAGTAATTTGTAATTGTCAAAGAAAGAAGAAAAATCTAGGCAGTTCACAAGAAACAAGCTACTTTAGTCCAGTTGGTTATAGTGTGAACTAGTATAGATAGTCAACCAAGCTAATGTATACGTGCAAGTCAAGTATACTTGTATTCTTGGAGGCCAAGTAGAGTAGTATACTTGGAAGCCAAGTTGTTCTAGCCTATATAAAGGCAGATGAATATCAATTGTAATGTGTGAGCAAGAACATTAATAAAAAACAGTTTGAGTTTACAGAGAATAAGCTTGCTCCACCACCACCAATATCTATCTATCTCTCTATCTACTGGGAGCTTTGTATGAGCAATTCTAATCACTATGCTCATACATCTCCACATTAGTTCTATCAATATATCAGAGTTACAAAACACCTAAAATTCTATCAAAAATATTACTTACCTGGAAATTTCTCCCACCACCACAATTATGTACACTTTCAAGACAGGCACTGAACTACAAGATTATAAAAGAAAACACTACAAAATTCAGTCAAAGTGATCATTCTAAATTCCAAATTTTGTTTACATCTGACTATTCAATCAATAGCTACATCTGTATGAATCGAATGTGAACTGGCCGACTTGCTACTATGGCCGTCGATGCTTTACAAAGTGTAATTTCGCCAGCTGAACCACTTCCTAATAAGAATATCATAAACTAAGCAACTACTTAAGAATATTGTGGACTGTTGATACAAAAATGTCGCGAAACAAGCAAGCAGTTGTAAGTACCGATGTACAAATTCTATTTGCTCGAACATGGCAGATGACTGCCTAGAGGGTTTTGTAAACCGGAAATACTATTTTCTGGTCAAATGATAATGAGGCGAAGATAGGATGAAAAATATTGGAAGAACACCAACAGAACCTAAGCATTGATATTGCAATGTGATGTGAGCCAAATCTGAGAACACAACACCAACTTTCGCACAACAAATTCAATCAAGAACGAAGTTATTATGGTCTAATTTACAGGAATCAAGAATTGAAAATATAAAATTTACAAAAATCCCAAGGAAAATTTCACCAAACACAGTCAAAATCAGTGTAACCAAAGGTGGTGGTTAACCTCTGATGCACGACCTCAGCGTAATATTGACGCACCAACTTGTACGGTGAAAGGACAGGTTATAAGAAGGTCAACTGCTCAACAACTAAAACTTTCAACTGAACCACATTACTCCAACATCATGTACATTCGAACACAATGCCATACATATTATGATATTATATATATCACCAACGTTTTGCAACCAAAACCCCATAAAGCTGACACTTCCTAAACTTAGAACTCGGGAAGGTCGGCTAACAAATTCAGATAAACAGTCAAGCTAACCTACAATCAACAACACAGTGAGCTGCAAAATGCAGAGATCCATTTAAATTCCACCAAATTAACTCTATAGCCATCCACAGAAAACTGAAATCACTAAAAGAAATTAACAGTCGGAGCGAAATTGGTTTGACGACATTTCAAATTCAATTGAGACCACTTGACTCGGTGGAATCTAAACTGTGTTAAGGTTCAGCTTGTATAAACCCTACTCACATATCTTTGCAGTTTGGAGTCTGGATCTGTTTAAAATTAATCACCTTAATTTATTAATAATTGAGTCACCTTAATTTATTAATAATTGAGTCACTTCAAAAATATTGACGCAAAGCAACAGTCAATAATAGTTTCAATCATCCATCCTTAAATAAAAAGAGATCTGAAAGGTCATTACATTCTAATATCCACAAAAGAATTGACTATCTAATATAAAAACTAGCAGGGAAAGTAGAAAAAGAACCTTCATAACAACAAGGTTCATCAGTCAAAGCCTCCAGAGGATAAAGTTCAAATATCCAAGAGACCCATCACGCTGAAAAATCTCCCAGCGGATTAATTTGCATTATCTACTGGCCTCATATAATTTGCACCCATATTCCAATCAGTGAGTGGGATCTACAATTCAAACCCGCACGCGTTCAGGCGATTTAAGGGAGGATCCAGGCAGATTGAACGAAAATCCCTACTTGATGGGCCTGAAACTGGTGACTTTGTGGACATCTAAAATGCTTAAACCGTCATTTTAGACAGCTAGAAACAAGGTTTTATAGGCATTTGAAATTGTTCGATCAGTTGCACAGAAATTTGTCGTCGATGAAATAAGGATAGACAAATAAGTGCAGCATACAATTAGTAAAGGTAATTTAATCCTATCCTAATCATGCATTCTTCTAATTATTTAACAGAAACCCCCAATTTTCAAAACAATTTACTCGCTAACATCCCTAATTTTTGAAACCCTAGCTTCAAAATAAATACTTCAATACCCAATCAAAGAACAAGAAGATTAGAAATCTTACCATCACTTGCAACAGACACAATTTCACTAGCCTATGATCACCGTCAACGTTGATATTTCTCTGAAATTCATCCTTAATACATCTGAAATCAGCCAGAAGAACAGGTTAAGGAAGAAAAATCAACAAAAAAACTACTAGTTTATCGAATCTGAAACTGAGGGACTTCTCCTCATCGATCAAGAAGGAAGGGAAGCGAATAATGGCGGGTAGCAGATTAGGTTTCTCTCACAGAATTTGGAACGAAGTGTTCCAGAATCTTTCTTCCTTTTAGGTGTTGAAGGAATATGAGTTCGGGTGTAAGCAGAGTGTAATAACGAAAGAGTAACTTTCCATATTTAAGATAATCCTTATGATTTTTCTTTTTCTAAAATCTACGGATTTTTATTATTTTAAATATTGAAAGTGTGATTAATGAAGATATGTGAAAATATATAGCACAAAGAGTTAGAGTGCTGGGGTTTAATTTCCGTGTAGATGAAATGTGGGTGGAACTAGTTATTCTTGATATGTATCATCAACTACACATAATACTTCACTAATAAAAAGTGTCACATAATAAATAAAAAAAGAAACTCTTAAATACTGTCACACTTGGAAAATTATATTACGCTAGATGGTTGTTATAATACTTGTGACTCTTATATCATGTGATTTAAAAGATAAGCATCACAAAACTCTGTGTTACAAATTACTCAATTTGGTGTAGTGCACATCAATGGTGGTACCAAGATTTTCTTTCGGTTGGGCACTTGGAGAAAATTTTTGTACATCATCGATTGATTTCTTTTTCTAATTTTGACTCGACCCTTCATCTTAGAGGTAATATCATGATTTTCCACAGATTTTACTCCCCACCTTTTCACTTCCTCCTCTTTTAGTTTCGATAGACTAGACCTTTCATCTAAGTTTACCTAATCCAAATTCTTCTTCTATGCCATGGAATTTGATTTAAGCTACCCCACTTTCATTTTACTTGGCAATATCGTGCTGCTCCAACTCTTTTTTTTGGATCAATTTACACCGATACTGTTTTTTGTTACAGTATTTCATACACTACATAGAGCAAACACAATGCACTTTAACTATTCGTGGAAATGCGACACAAATTTATCACAAAATTTTCAGTCTGCTATTGAAAGATGAAAATGGTTTTCTCGCTCTTTCTCGGTTACTAACTGGCTAGATCCTCTTTTGGATTCTTCCATCATCTTCACCGTTTCCGTCTCCTTACTTTGATACCCTTTTTTTCCATCCTTCCCACCACTATTCAAGGCAGTTGTTGAGACGGTTGCAGTTTTTCAAGTTTTGCTAGGTTTTTACAAATATCATGCCTAGAACAGGATCTCCCACATCTTCATTATCTCAGAATCCATCCTCTCCAACATCATCTCAAGTTTCGATACCCACTGCTACATCTGATTCACAATGCAATACGGAATCACATAATGGATCAATTGTCCAGTGCCCTTTTCGAAAATTTGATGGTTGTCGCAATGGAGTTGGTGGTAGAGGCCTGATGAGAAATTCCTTTTTCAAACATCTACACGATAGGCACCTTACCTCAGAGGATGAAGATCCGAATATGGTCAACTGAACATGGCACACGCCTGATGAGAAATTCATTTTTCTTTTGATTTCAATATTCATTTTTCTTTTGTTTTTAATTATTTAAGTAACTGAACTTTTGGTCAACGTTTTATTTTAACAGTCCATAACAGGTCAAGGTACCAACCGATAATATTTCAAATATTGGGTACCAAAGCTAGGTGTTGGACATTTATTGGGTACCAAACGTTAAATAACCCAAATAATAATTACAACTAGTCATACGTATTCAACAATTTACTAGGAACTCTGTGATAATGATGCAAGGGTTATTTTAATAGCATTTTGTGCATTTGTCCATGGACTAAATCTCCATATAAGCAATCCCAAGCTCAAGGTTCATTGCTATTGTTTCATACAAAAAAGCTCAAAGCAGAGCAGGATATCAAAAATGAGTAGGCTATGGTGTGTGTAACTATCAATCTGACATTCGAATAAAATGACCAATGGAACATACAAATTTTCAGACAGGAAAATGACCTATATATACTTAGATATGTAAAACGGTAAGTTAATATGAATATGAAACGAGTGCCTATTTTCTTTTCTTCCAAGGGAATGTCTTTGGAATTTAAAGCCCGGCCATGGCAAAGCAAAGACAGTCCAGTGGGGATGTAAAACTTTGGAACAAGAAGGGCAAAAAATAGGCTTTTGCAGAGGATCTCCAGATAATGTGAACCTTGGAAGATTTGTGTACACATCCTCTTATTGCTGAAGTTACACCCCCAAACATATTAGGGTGCATATAAGAATTGATGCGAGGGCTATTACACTAGCCTTTTGCATCCGTCCATGGAACTAGATCTAGTTCTCTTCATTCCAAACTCAAGACTCATTGATTTTGTTTCACATTAGAAAAGCCCAGACCAAGCTCTAAAACTGACTAGGCTATGATGCTTCACACCAAATCTAATAAGCTGGAGAAAAACAAACAAATTGGTATCACCTATCTAAAAACGGTCACAAAATTAAGCATACCTGCATTATTTTAACGAGCTCTGTTACTATGGAAAACTAGAGGATACTAAGAAACCTCACTACATGATTAGTTGGTCATTGCCAAACGTAGGGAGACTATCCCGACGTTTCAGACTAGTCAAGCCTTACAATTTTTACAAAAGGGACTTTCAAGAGCCACTACAAACTACAAGGTTCAAAAGACCGACTGTCAGCAAGTTTCTAACTTTTTTACATTAGCGGACTAAAAACTACCCCACCAAAAAAGAGCATCACAATCTAGAGAGGGACATTGATGGCCTTCTACCTGTTTAAAGAAACCTTCCTGTAAGAAAGAAGAGTGAAATCGAATAAGAAAAGGCCGAATAATACGAAAAGAAATCATAACAACTGATTATCATGGTTCTGTTTTCTACATGATATAACCTAGTTACACCATTCACATACTAAGTGACTTGGGCCTAAGAAGACCTCAATCAATGAATCAGAGAACTTAACCCTAACACTGTCATTGCTACAATAGCCTTTTACGTCTCTATCTCCATTTAAGCAACACAGTCGCTCTAGACCCAAGTTAGATGTGCGTGTATATGCTTCTTGTGGAAACAAGTGGAAGGGCCAAAATTCTAAACAATGTACAGCAATAATCTTGAAAATTTAACATTAAGTTCTAACTTCAGACAGGAAAGACGATTCATACTAATCCATCGTAACTACCAAGTATAAAAGGAACCCAAGCACAATTGACCCAGAGTTTTAACTCCGCGGTGTTTGTGGTTATTGGTCATCTAATCAACATCCAGCAGCTAACTTTCACTCTCCAATCAGGACAGGTTCAGGTTTCAAATGGTAAACTTGCTAACCAGTAATGCAAGAAGTAATAAATGAAACCGCAGAACTGGTAATAAATAATGGTACCTAACCTGAATGCATCTTGCAGCTCTCTATTTTCAGGATCCAGTTTCAAACCATTGGAAAAGGCATCTGCTGCATCATCAAGCCTCTGCGGCAAATGCAGCAAATATTATCAAAAAGGATTTCTTTAAATAAAAAGAAGAATATAAAATTAACCGACAAGAGAAAATTGACGAATATGTACATTCAGCAGTTTGAGTGCTACGCCTGCCCTATAATACGCCTTAGGCCAGTCTGGTCTTTTTAACACACATTGATTAGCATCTTCAAAAGCAAGATCTCCTTTGTTTGTATACACATAGCACAAACTCCTGTTGGAAAGGACAGCTGCATCACCAGGTTTCATGTGTAGGGCCTGAAAGAAAAAACTACAGCGATCAACCCATCTATGGGAGAGAAAATAATTTAAGATGGCTTGAAAGAAATAGACTAAGAACAAAAATATCTTGAAGATCGATTTCCACATTTGAGAATATTATCCAAAGACAGTGTGGAAATTGTGGATATGAGTGGTTCCTATTTTAACTCCACCAAGGGAGAAGCATGTGCCTCTGCAAATGAATTAAAGTAAGTAACAATTTTATAACATCTACTGAGATGTACAGTTCAATTGCTTATTGATTAAGCTTAGGTGACAATGATTTGAGCGGAGCAGAGAAGCCATCTTCCTAGCGTAAAACTGTGCAGTTGAGACATAAAAAGCAACTGTTCTGAAACTTAATAGGTTCTGAAATAAGCATATACGGAACTTAACTGAAAAAATTTAAAATGAAGGCTTGTGCCCAATTTCATTCCTAGATCATGATTTGGCAGATGTACATTTCTTTCATAAATGTAGATATTCCCTGCAATTCCCATATGATCCAAATTCTGTCCCATATGATGATATGAATGCTTAAAAATCACTAGATTATAGACAGAGGATGTATTCCTATTTCACCTTCCATTTAAAAGCTATCAATTAAACTAAAATCCATTAAAGCGCCCAAGAAAACAAAGGTACCTCGGTGTACCAATATACTGCCCGCCAATACTCCTTCCTCTGAAATGCACTTGATCCCCTTGATTTTGCCTCAAGAAAATTCTCCTTTGTTTTTTGAATCATCTGTCAATAATGAAGATTTAATACAATACATTCACTAGAAGTCTAGAAAAGTTCCTATGAACTACACACTTATGATCTTTTTTGCATGAAAGTTGGAAGCTGCTGAATGCCAACAAGTATTAAATGATAGGAATGTTAATGGCATGCCAGTGAAAAGAAAGTGAAGTCATTTTGGTCCCAAAATGTTAAGACAATATACGAAACCTCAAAAACATACACATTTTAATTACCTCTTCATCAAACTTCTTAGAATTTACAAGCTTCATAATCCCATCAACACTCCAGTCATCGTATGATGGAATAAGAGAAGTCACCGGAAAAAGAATCTCAACACCTCGACGATTATCATTAACAGCTGCGACTTCAATTGGCTTTAGTCCGCGCTGTGACAAAAAAAAAAGACTTTCATAACCCAGAAAACCACAGGTGACACCAACGAATCATCTCAGAGTGCCGCTTCTTTACATATTAAGAAAACTCAATAAAAAAACTCAAGAATGTTGGGCCTTTCTAATGAAAGGACGAAATAATCAAGTCAATCTCTTTGATCATTCGACTCAATGTGGCCCATGGAGTTTTATAAAATCAAAAGAGACTCTCATTCAGGACCACTATTATAAAAACTTTTAAGTACGATTTCATGTCAGTTGCAACAGATGATGTCCACTTATATAACAGAGACCAAAATCAATTAGCTTACTATATTTGCAACATTTGGATCTGCACCAGCTTCAACCAGCAGCTTGATGATTTGTATTACCCCCATATCAACTGCAAGATCCAGAGCCTTTATTCCATCCGGTCCACCATTTGGATCAGCACCTGCCTACATAGATGGAAAAATATTTACAAGAATAATTTATATAGGGTATATTTACGAACCCAAAAATGATGCATATGATGAAAACACCATCACCACTTTTACACACTCCCTAAAGACCCACTAAACAGAAATGGAACCAAAAGAAACATTTCCCTAATATATATCTGAAATCAAGATTAAGAAATTTAAGCCTGCGTGAATAAAAAAGGAGAAAGTTCACACACACCGAAATTCAAATCGAGAAGCAATTGTTTAAATCACAGAAACTTGACTTATAAATGTTAAATAGGTCCAAAAAGAATGTGGAAAAACATTTCTACCTTCAGTAATGCTTCCACACATTGCCAAGATCGGGCATGGATAGATGAATAAAGTGGAGTATATGTACCATTTAAGACCACATTTGGCTGCAAAAATAAAACAGAAGGTAGATTCAGCGATCCCCTTGATTAGAGAATAAAAAAAGGAGATATTGTAGAAGTAAAAGGAATGATTCTATGTTATCATCATTTTCACATGACAAATATGTACACAGAGTGGAGGTGTATTATGATCACACTAGCATTCGAACAAGTATGCTGAAGGGAAAAAACTTAAAAAGCAACATTAGGCAGAGATTCTACTCAACAACGATAGGAAATGTAAGCTTTTAGTTATATCAAGAGAGCTTATCATACACGATATAGGATTTAGCTTAAAATAGTTCTGATTCAAACTAAAAAATAAATAGATGTCGTGATCAAGCAGTTCACGTCTAATCAGGATAATATTTAGGTTACCATTGAGGGTTCATTTAAGTATCCGTTAAACAGAAGGCCACACCTATTTATGAAGAGAAGGTAAATGCTACTCACATTGGCACCATGATCCAAAAGAACTTTAACAGTATCGTGTTTGGCAGCAATGGCAGCAAATTGTAGCGGTGAGCCCTTACCATTTGAAACATCCACATTGATACCTTTTGAAAGTAACAAAGGCACGATATCTTTATGACCTGCAACAGGAAATAAACATCAGGTCCTTATTTAGGCTACTCGAAAATGTCCGAATAACAAATTTGGAAAGTTATTGGATCAGCTGAAAAGCAACCTACCTCTCAAAGAGGCATGATGCAACGGATTAGAATGTGAAACATCTATTAGTTCAGGATTGGCACCCATTTCAAGAAGATATTCCACAGCGGCCACGCACCCTTCTATGGTTGCGTGAGTTAGAGGAGGTGCACCTGCGAAACACATCACCATAATTTCACAGACTTGCATTGGCCGATTCTTAAGAATAGCAACTTTAACTTCAATTAATAGCATTAGCATAGCTCCAGAAGTCATTATGTGGCCATATACTCGCACCATCTTTTATTACCGTTAAAGTACACTAATCCACTCGACAATGTATTAGCCGTAGAGCTACTATTCAATCTAAAACACTCATCTCATTTTCTCGGGTTAATTCAGCATATCAACTTTAGCTTCAGAAGCCATAATTAAGAAATCTCCTGCTCATGTGGATCTATGATACTGACAAAGTCCATTAACCCATGTAGCAATAGGCACTTAAGAAAACCCCTAAACATGACCAACACAAAAACAACAATTTCCAATTCTCCTAAACCCTAACACAGAAATAAACAAATTGAAGTATGCAAATTAGAAGCAATAGCACTCTGAACACCAAAGAAGCATGAAATCAAAGAAAAGAAGCCAAATTATCATCATACCTGACCCATCTCTAACATCAATTTCAACTTTCAATTCCTCAATCAAGTACTTAAGAACTTGAACACTTCCTCCAGCAGCAGCCTGATGAACAGCTGTCCTCCCATCTCGATCTTTAAGGTTCCGAACTAGTGCTTGTGTTTCACCTCCAAGCACATAAGCTAGTGTCGCTGCAGATCCTGATGCAAATCAAGATCATCAAAAATCAAAAAAATCAAAAAAACACATAAAGAAATTGATTCTTACTTTTGAGACGGTCAAGTTCACCATCACGAGCAGCATGAAGTAAGTTCTTAGCTGCAAAAACAAAGAACAAACAAACGGATTCAGTAAAGAGATATTATATTATTGGGAAATGAAGAGAGAAATTAGTGTGAAAACAAAACTCTAGGTTAATAGATTGTACGGACCTTCGGCTACAACAAACACCTCGGATACAACAAGCTCATCCATGGTGAGAGAGAGAGAGAGAAGAAAGAAGATGAAGAATAGAGGAGAAGACTCAGAAGAGGGTTTTGGTTTTGGGGAAATGTGGAGAAGAAAGAGAGAAGAAAGTGTTTTTCAACTTTTAACACGGAAAGACGCGCCACAGTGAATTGAAGCGGTTGGGACTCGGGGTAGTGGTGTGAGTCCATGGGCAGAGGGATACCTAAAATGTACCACGGTAAATGAATGCACTCTGTATAGCATACATACAATGTGCTGGGTAACAAAAAAAAAAAAAAAAAATCAAATTCTGTAATTAAGAAAAATAGAGATAAATTTTATGTTTAGAGAAAATTAATTAAAAAAAAAACGAGTTTTTCCCAAACGGCAAACTATCCACCGTATACACTCAATTTTATTGCAAATAGCAAATTGTTAGCCGAGCATTTTTTATTTTTGATCTAATTGGTAGTTCGTTCTTCATTTTGGATGAATGAATGACATTACCCATAGCTCTTGCTCTAAGGCATGATTAGTTTTTATTTAATTTATCTGTTTGATGAAGAGAAATGTTTAAGGATGTGTCTAGCCGGAGAGAAATGTTGCACCATAGAATAACATCATGCCTTATTAAACCTGCGGAGATTGGGGTATACCCAGATTAATTGGGGTATACCCATTTTATTCACATCCAAACTAGTGTGTTAAGGGTTGTTTAAAAGGTGTTAAAAGACCAAATTGCTCATACTAAAAAATCATGCCGACTAAACATATTAAAAAAAAATTCAAAATCTTTCTTTAAAACTCTAACCATACATGATGAGATCAAAAAAAAAAAAAAAAAAAAAAATGAAGAGTCAATACGGATTGAAAGTCGGCAAGGTTTTTTTTGTCGACCTTGCCGACTAAAATATAGTCGGCAGGTTATAAGGTTGAATACCGTGTCGACTTTTCATCTCTGAAATCAGTAGTTACAGGGTCGGCACGGTATTCATCCTTATATCGTTGTGAATTTTGCTTGACATGGGAATGGAAATGAGAGCTTGGTTTTTTTTCTTTTTTTTTTTATTACGGAAAATGGGTCATTTGTCCAAATATTTTTAAAACCTGGTTAAAATGGACGAGTAAAAATTAGTATGGGTGCAATGGATAAAAATTTTTTTAGCAAGGATGAAACTGGATTCATCCTGACTTAAACTTAAAAAATAGCAAGAATGAAACTGGATGCATCCTGATTTAAATAAAAAAGAAAAAGTATTTGAAAATGGGTAGGATGAAACTGTTTACATCCTGGCTATTTTTGTATTTTTGTCCATTTAAACAGTGTCAAAATCTAGATGTCTTTTTCGCCCAGAATTTGTTTATTTTGGTCTTTTTAATCAATTTTGTGTTTTTTTTATTAAGAGTGCAAAGTGTGGAAAAATTGGGTATTTTTATCCCGTACCTAAGAGCAAATCCTATGGGTAGTGTAACCCTTTCATTTTGAAAGGGTCACTACCAATTTGGCCTAATTTGCTCCCACTATGGTAAGTGAAAGGGTGTATTTTGGTCCCAAAACGTTCAACCACTCGTTCAACTAGTGTAAAACTTTACGGGAGACTGTCTCCCGTAAAGAAAATAACAATAAACGGAGACTGTCTCCGTTTAAAATAAAAATTCTCTTACTTCTGGGACTGTCTCCCGAAGAGTTTTTTTTTTCTATTAGACGGGAGACCGTCTCCGTTTGTTTTGTTTTTAAGTAAAAAACGGGAGACAGTCTCCCGTTTAGTATTTGAATAAATTTTGGCCAACGGCTACATTTTAGCCTATAAATCCCACACCTCCAACTATTTTCTCTTCATCCCACTCCCGCTCAACTTCTTCTACTCCATTTTTGTTTTTAAGTTTTCTTCTTCATTTCGATTTCACACACTCCATCCATGTCTTCTTCACCAACACCGACTCCTTCAACCCAAATTGCTCAAAAAGGTCGTAGGAAGCAACAAATTAAGTTTAATATGGATGAAGATGTAGCTCTTTGTGAAGCACATATAGCAATAACGGGTGATGGTAGTGTTGGTGTTGAAAACCTTACGGGAGACTGTCTCCCGTAAAGTTTTGAAAAACTTTCTTACGGGAGACAGTCTCCCGTAAAGTTTTGAAAAACTTTCTTACGGGAGACAGTCTCCCGTAAGGTTTTCAAAAAAAATTTCTTACGGGGACAGTCCCCGTTCAGTCCTACTTTGTTTTTGCCCATAGTGGCTAGACTCGTTCATATGGGTGAGTAGTCTTCCATATGGGTGAGTTAGTCTCACTTTGGAGACTACCCATAGGAGATGCTCTAAGATTGTTTTCCTAGCATTTTTCTTTCCATAATTATTCTTCTTGGTCAATCCAACTCATTAAGATTATCTTGGATGAGTTGATCAAATCCCAAAAAGAATTTTGACTATGATTTTGGAATCGGATCACTCTTCTAACTTACAACACCTCTTCATTTCACTAGGTAATTTTTTTTTTCTTTCCATATGGTTTCTAGTTTCCAGTAAAAAAAACAAAAACATCTGGCTCACATTACTTAGCCAAATACTTCAGAATTTATGGCTGCAGAAATCAAACTGTACTAGTCACTGAGTGCCACATGTTTAACATTTCTACTTTATTCCTTGTCTCCACTACCTAGTCACTTCACTCAGTTCCCAACGTCTAGACAGTTGAGTTCACTTTGTACCAGAGTATGCACGAAGCATGAAGCAAGCTCAGCAAATCACCCTTTGCACGCAACCTCCAACATTCACAGAGCACCCCATAAAGACGTCTGGAGCTTTATTGACAAGACCCCTAACCACGATTAATGCCCTGTCTGACTCTGAATGGAGTGTTTCACATAGCATAAGATAAAGTACTCAAGTCTGAATGAAAATTAATGCCCTGTCTGACTCTGAATGGAGTGTTTTTCACATACCATAAAACAAAACAAAACCAGTACCGTTCTCAAGTCTGAATGAAAATTCACCTACATATAATTGCTTTATATTTTATACCACTATACAAGATAAAGCATGGAACGGCATTTGCATCTCCACAAGGCAAAGTGATAGCGGCGCCATAGTTACTGTCTTATTAGGCATTGAATATATAAAGGTGAAGCATTTTTAATATATACAACTTTGGAACAGGAAGGGCATAAATCAGCTTGTACCCGAGCATCTCTAGCTAAATGTGCACCTTAAAAACATTTGTGTGCACATCCTCTTATTGCTGAAAGTTTTACACCCAATCTTATCAGGAAAACATAAGAATTCATGCGTAATTTTTCCTCTAATCAACTAGCCTTTGGCATCCAGCCATGGAACTAGATCTAGTGCTACTCATTCCAAACTCAAGTCTCATTGTTCTTGTTTCATATTGGAAAAGCCAAGAGCAAGCTCTAAAAATTGAGTAGGCCATATGATGCATTAACACAAATCTACTAAGCAAAGAAACGAATGGTTACTGCTGATCTAAAAATGGCATTCTAAACCTCACAGAATTTAAGCATACATGCATAATTTTACGAACTTTTCTGCCAAGGAAAACAAGAGGGGGAAAATTGATACTAAGATACCTCACTATATAATAAGTTGGCCATTGCCATACACAGGGAGACTCGCTCGATGTTTCAGATTAGTTAGACTTGATCTTTACTAAAGGGACTTCCAAGAGCTACTACATGTTCAAGTGACTGTTAGCAACTTTCTAACTTTTTACAGAACCTGACAAAAACTTCCCCCCGAAAAAAGGTTTCAGATTTTTTCGTATATATATATCATAACTACCTGCCTTGGTATCTTAGAGTGGAACATTGATGGCCTTCAACTTGGCTAAAGAAACCTCCCTGTAAGGAAAAAGATAATGAAATATGTAAGAACATGTCCAACATTATAAGAGAAGCAAATCACAAGGATGACTATTTAGTTCTGTGTTGCTAAACAACATACACAAGTTACATAATTTACATAAAAGCGACTTGGGTCAAAGAAGACCTCAATCAACATTTCACGGGAACTGAACCCCGCGAATACTATGAATGTCTCTCTATTTACAGTGATGCTTTTAGACGCTTGTTAGATGTGGGCCTACATGCAAAAATTCTGAGGTTTATCGTTGTTTTTCAACTTTAAGAGGAAAGAAGGTGAAACAAATCAGCAGTATCTGGGAAGATCAGACTAAACCAACTTAGCCACCATGCATTAAAGGAACCCTCGCCCAATCACTCCAGAAGACAGTCCTGGAGTTTTAACTCCACTGTGTTGATGGTTATTGACTATCTAATCAACATTCCGCAGTTCGGTTCGACTCCCCAACCAAGACATTTACAGGTTTTAACGATAAACTGGATAAGCAGGAAGTGAAATAGTAGAACTGCTAATAAGTGTAATGCTACCTAACCTGAATGCATCTTCAAGCTCTTTGTTTTTAGGATCCAGTTTCAAACCATCCAAAAAGGCATCTGCCGCATCATCAAGCCTCTGTATCAATTGCAGCAAAGATTATCAAAAACGGATTTCCTTGAAAAAAAGAAAGGAAAGTAAAATAGCTGACAGCTATGTTGTAAAAGGCGCTGGGCAAGGCGAGGCGCCAAGCCCAGCGCCTAGCGCCTAGGGCGCCTAAGGCGCCCCAGGCGAGCGCCCGAAAAATAGAAAAAAACCATTTCAGGCATAATCTGGCGCCTAGGCGCCTTTTTTGCCTAGGCGCTGCTCCAGCGCTTAGAGCGCCTTTGGTGCTTAAGCGCCAAAGGCGCTCGCCTTTCACAACATAGGCTGACAGCGAGAATTGAAGGACATGTACATTCAGCAGTTTGAGTGCTACGCCTGCCCTATAAAACGCCTTAGGCCAGTCTGGTCTTTTCAACACGCATTGACTAGCATCTTTCAAAGCCTGATCTCCTTTATCTAAATGCACAAAGCACAAACTCCTGTTGGATAGGACAGCTACATCACCAGGTTTTATGTCCAGGGCCTGAAAAACAAATCACTAGAGCGATCAACTCATCCATAGGCGAAAATAACCAAAAAACAGCTTGAAAGAAATAGACTAAGAACTAAAAAATCTCTCAAAATCAATTTCCTCATTTAAGAATGTATCAGTGTGCCTCTGCATAAGAATTACACTAAGTAACAACTTTAAAACATCAACTGAAATCAGAGAGATGTACAGCTAAGTTGCTTAGGTGACAATGATTTGAGAGGAACAGAGAAGCTTTCATTCTTGGGTAAGACTGTGGAGCTGAGACTTGAAAAAAAATCATTGTTCTGAAACTTGATGGTAGAATTTGAAATAAGCATATAAGGAACCGAACAGAAATATATATATGTACAGACCAAAAATAATAATTGAAGGCGTGTACCCTATTTCGTTCCTAGATCATGATTTGGCAGATGCGAATTTCTAGTACAGAT
Organism: Papaver armeniacum; assembly: GCA_023531295.1. Taxonomy (NCBI): domain Eukaryota; kingdom Viridiplantae; phylum Streptophyta; class Magnoliopsida; order Ranunculales; family Papaveraceae; genus Papaver; species Papaver armeniacum. Next base: position 89,205 of record JAJJWW010009713.1, read on the forward strand.
GTAGATATTCTCTGCAATTCCCAAATGATCCAAATTGTATCCTATATGATGATATGAATGGTTAAAATCACTATATTATACAAGGCGGGTGTGATCCTATTTCACCTTCCATTTAAAAGCTATCAATTAAATTAAAATTTATTCAAATGCTTAACCTTAGAGGGTTTCACGTAAAAGAATAAAGTACCCTTGTGTACCAATGTACTGCCAGCCAATATTCCTTCCTCTGGAATGCGCTTGTCCCCCTTGATTTGGCCTCAAGAAAATTCTCCTTTGCTTTGCTAGCCCTCTGTCAGTAATGAAGATTTCATATAACACATTCACTTGAAAACTTTCTATAAACTACATATTTATGAGCTTCTTTGCATGAAAGTTGGAAACTGCAGAATGCCAACAAAAACGGCAAGTATGAAATGATAGGTATGTTATTGGTAATGGCACACATACTACAGACCTAATATCGATCCGGAATTTCTATAGTGAGGTCATATTTTGGTTCCAACATGTTAAGACACTATTCAAAACCTCAAAAGAAATATAGATATTGTGTTTACCTTATTGCCAAACTCGACAGAATTCACATGTTTCATTATTCCATTAATGCTCCAGTCAACATATGATGGAATATGAGAAGTTACAGGAAAAAGAATCTCAACACATCCACGATGACCGTAAACAGCTGCGATTTCAATCGGCTTTAGTCCGAGCTGTGACAAAAAAAAAAAAAAAGTAGACTTTCATCATAACCCAGACAACCATAGGTGACACCAATGCGTCATCCTCACAGTGCTGCTTATTTTCATATTAAGAAAACACGATAATATGTCAAGAAAGAGGACGAAATAATCAAGACAATCCCTTTGATCATTCGACTCAGAGTGGCCATAGAGCTATATAAAATCAAAAGAGATGCTCATATAGTACCACTATATAATAAAAAGTAAGCACCACTTCATGTCAGTTACAACAGATGATATCCACTGAATTGACAGAGACTAAAAGTTTAATTAGCTTACTATATTTGTAACATTTGGATCTGCACCAGCTTCAACCAGCGGCTTGAGAATTTGTACTAACCCCATTTCAGCTGCAACTGACAGAGGTTTTATTCCATCTGGTCCACCATTTGGATCAGCACCTGCCTACGCAGATGAATAAATATTTACAAGAATAAGTTACATAGGGCACATTCACAAACACAAAAATGGTACAATAAACATATGATGAAAACACCATCACCAAGTGTGTATCTCACTAAAGACCCACTCAAAAGAAATGGAACCAAGAGAAACATGGAAAGATCACTAATATGAATAAGAAAGGAGAAAGTTTACACAAACTGAAAAGTAATTGTTTGAATCATACAAACTAGTCTAAACAGATGTTAATGAAGTCCAACAAGAACGTAGAAAAATCTTTCTACCTTCAGTAATGCTTCCGCGCATTGCCAAGATTTGGTATGGATACATGTAAGAAGTGGAGGAAATGTGTCAAATAAGACCAAATTTGGCTGCAAAGACAAAACAGAAAGTAGATTCAGTGATTCCCTTGCTCAAAGACTAAAAAAGGAGAAATTGTGGAAGTAAAAGTAATGATTCTATGTTATTATTGTTTTCATGTAACAAATATGCACGTAGTGAGGATTTGTATTATGAACACACTAGCATTCCAACAAGTAAGCTGAAAGGAAAAAACGTATAAAGCAACATTGGGCAGAGATTCAACTCAACAGCGATAGGAAATGTAAGCTTTTCCATATATGAAAAGAGCTTACTGTATGATCTATTGTGTATAATCAGGATAAACTTTAGGTTACATGGGGAAAAGGTAAATGCTACTCACATTGGCACCGTGATCCAGAAGAACATTAACAGTATCGTGTTTGCCAGCAGCGGCAGCATATTGTAGCGGTGAGACATTACCATTCGAAATATCCACATTAATTCCTTTTGAAAGTAACAAGGGTATGACATCTTTATTCCCTGAAACACGAAATAAAATCAGGGCCTCATTTAGGCTACTCTAAAATGTCCGAATAACACACCTGGAAAGTGACCAGATCAGTTGGAACACAACCTACCTTTCACTGCAGCATGATGCAACGGACAACAACTTGTATCATCCAGTATTTCAGGATTGGCACCCATTTCAAGAAGATATTCCACAGCCGCCAAACTCCCTTCTATAGATGCAAAGGATAGGGGAGTTTTACCTGGAAAACACGCCAACGCAAAATGCATAATTAAACACACTTGTACTTAACGATTTTTAAGAACAGCAACATCAACTTCAACTAGTATAAAAGCTCCGGAAGTCATGAGGAACAGAATATGGTTAATACTCACACCACCTTTCCTTACCGTTAGAGTACAGTAACCTACTCGTCAATGTTTTAGCTGTAGAGTTACTATTCAATTTAACACACCCATCCCATTTTCGTTAGTCAGAAAAAGAGAACATACAGTAAAGCAAACCTTAAATATCATCATTCGTAGCCATTTACTCTCAGGTTCGCTCAGTTGTCAGCTTATCAACTTTAAAATTCTATTTATACGACAGAAGCCATAATCAAGAAATGTGATATCATGCTCATGTGGACTAATGAGTCCAACATAGTTGATTAACCCATGTTGGCATCGTCTCCATCATCATCTAATATCCAATCTCAAAACACCCTCACCATTTTCACTAAAGGGATAGACAAAAGCAAAAACAATACAAACATTGTTGGGGATCATGCTAGAAAACCCCTATCCATGACCAACACATCAACAAAAAACAACAATTTTCAAATCCAAGTACACCTAAGGTCCTAAACCCTAACACAGAAAAAAAACCCAAATTACTATCAACAACCATGAAATCTTAAGAAAAACCCCCAAATTGCTTAATACCTGAATTACTCTTGACATCTACATCAAATTTGATTTCTTCAATCAAGTACCTAAGGACATTGACTCTCCCTCCAGCAGCGGCATAATGAATCGCACATTTACCATCGTCATCCTCCGTATTCTCAAGTATTAATGGTAGTCCAGCTCCAATTACATGACCTATTGCTGCTGCAGATCCTGATCCAAAACAACAAAATTAAGAGAAACACAAGTGAAATCCATAACAAAAGAAAACCAAAGAATAAAATCATTCTTACTTTTGAGTTGTTCGAGTTCTCCAACAAGAGCAGCATTAAGTAAGACCTTAGCTGTAAAAACAAAGCAGAATCAAGCGGATTTACTAAAAAGGTGATGAAATTGAAGAGAGAAACAGAACTGTAGAGAGGGTTATAGATAGTAGGGAGTACTACGGACCTGCAGATGCAACAAATTCCATGGCGAGAGAAGAAGAAGATGAAGAAGAAAGAGGGTTTGGCTTCGGAAATGTGACAAAGGAGGAGAGAGAAGAGATGAAAAAGTTTTTTAACTTTAACGAAAAAACCCGCCATGGATTTGTGAGTTAATACGGTGAAGCGGACCGGTTGGGAGTTGTGCTGTGAGTCTCGACCTGGTCAGTACACGTCTTTACTAAGGTTGTCTACTTGTCATGGGCAGAGGAGGAACACGTAAAGTTTACCACGGTAAATGCGGAAAATATTTGCTCATCCTCCAACATTTCCTATTAGGGCTGTCAATGGAATACCGAGTTCCGGATTCTGTTACCGATAATTCGAGTTCTTATAGGAAATTTTCCGACATAACGGTATCGGAAATCGGTAATGGAAAAATTATCGGTAATTTTTGTCTTATTGGAACGGTATCGATTTAGGCACTTACCGTTCCATTAATTACCGTTACCGGTATCTATTGTCACACATGTATATTATAGTGTTAGTATTACCCGTTTTTGAATTTCTTTGTGTTTTTTTTTTTTTTTTTGCAAGAACATTGTGTTTTGCATGGATTTGGAACCTAAAATTTATTATTTTGAACTAAATTTTTTAGTATGAGAAATAGGTTATGTATAATATTGTCACTTAACGGTATTTATCGGTAAAATTGATATCCGTTAACTTAATGGAACGGTAGCGGTTTTGATTTTTAAAATTCCGCCGGAAATTATCGGTATCGGAATTCCGGTAGGAAATATCGGTAACGGTAATGGAAGAGCTAGTTACCGTTCCAATAGGTTCCATTGACAGCCCTATTTCCTATGAACCTATGTTGTATTAGGCGAAATTTGATTTGATAATTAAGAATCTATGTTGTATTAGGTGCTAGGCGAGGCGAGGCGCCAAACCTAGCGCCTAAGGCGCTCCTAGCGGTCGAGGAAAAACTGGAAAATTGTAGAAATGGGCATGTCTTAGCGCCTTGGGCAACTTTTTTTGCTAGGCCTGCCCTCGCCTTTTACGACATACTCCCTCCGTCTCTAAAAGATAAGCAGGTTTGTGTGTAAAGTTACACACAAACCTGCCTATCTTTTAGAGACGGAGGGAGTAGTTGAGAATGAACAAAAATTTTCAAATTTTAATAAGTTAGAAACAAATTGTTATCACCCATCTAAAAGCTCACAGAATTAAGCATACATGATTAGTCGGCCATTGCCAAACGTAGGGAGACCATATACCGACGTTGCAGACTAGTCAAGACTTGATTTTTTACAAAAAGGACTTTCATGAGCTGCTGTTACGACTTACAAGGTTCAAGACACGGACTGTCGACAAGTTTCTAACTTTTTACATAAGCTGATTGAAAAACTTCCCCGCGCAAAAAAAAAAAAAAGCATCACAATATCTGCATATATATCTATCGTCCGCTTTTCAATCTAGAGACGGACACTGATGGCCTTCTACCTTTTTAAAGAAACCTCCCTGTAAGAAAGAAGAGAGAAATCAAATAAGAAAATGTCGAATAATACGAAAAGGAAATCATAAGAACTGATCTATCGTGGTTCTTTGTTCTACATACACTAGTTAAACATTCACATGCTTATTGGTCATCTAATCAACATCTAGCACCTCAACTTCACTATCCAATCAGGACATGCAGGTTCAGGTTCTAGTGATATACTAGCTAAGCAGTAAATGCTAGAGCTTAGAAGTAATAAATGAACCATAGGACTGGTAATAATAAATGTAATGGTACCTAACCTGAATGCATTTTGAAGCTCTCTATTTTCAGGATCCAGTTTCAAACCATTGGAAAAGGCATCTGCTGCCTCATCAAGCCTCTGCGGCAAATGCAGCAAATATTATGATAAAGGATTTGTTTAAATAAAAAGAAAAAAAAAAATTAAATGACAAGAAAAAAATTGTAGAATATGTACATTCAGCAGTTTGAGTGCTACGCCTTCCTATAATGCGCCTTAGGCCAGTTTGGTCTTTTCAAAATACATTGAGTCGCATCTTCGAAAGCGCAATCTCCTTTATTTAAATACACAAAGCACAAACTCCTGTTGGAAAGGACAGCTGCATCACCAGGTTTTATTTGCCTGGCACTTTTAGGGGCGACCCCAAAAAAATTAGGGGCGACGCTAAAAGACAAAAAAGGTCACCCAAACGTAAATCTAAGCTACCCCTTATCTTCGATTTTTTGAAATGGCCAATATGCCCTTATATAATCGGTAGCCAACACCTTAATCGGTAGGTTAAAGGTGAATCGGTAGGTTAAATTGAAACTATACCTACCAATTATTGTGTAGATACTTCGGCTAATAATCCATTTTATAATCGGTAGCATATCCAACTTGTAAGACTACTGATTATAAGGAGCCCTAAAATGAGTTTTTTCTAAAATCCTTCACGTAATGAATTTTGAAATCTACCATAATCGGTAGGATTGATTAATTATAACCTTCTGATTATAGGTTGCCCTAAAATGAGTTTTGTTTCCAAACAATCTTATAGATTTGCTATTTATAATTAATCACTAAACGTGATTAGTGAGGGATAGATTATGAATTACATAAAGTACATAAATAAGGGTTGACTCTGATTTACTATTTAAGTCCCTATTTTATCCTATTTACATGTCCCCAGTTACTTCTAGTATCCTCCGATCACGCGTTCTTTTAAAGTAATAATAGCCCATAGATAAATTTGATTTTCTAATAGTTTCCACGCATTCCTTACGTTCGCAGCAAGAATAATTTTTTTTACTGTCTCAGTCTCTAAAACCTAATCCACTCTTTATTTGGTTTGCTGATGTTTTTCTAGGCCAAACAATGATTTTTTTTCTCTTTGATTTTGGATACTCTCCCTACAGAAATCTCACCAGGTGAGAAACATTTTATGACAAAGACCTCTTTGTTTCCACTGCCCCTTTACTTGTTGATATTGTGTTGGATAGGCAAATACCTCCTCATTTCCCTACACAGCGAGATTGGGGTATACCCAATAAGACAAAAATCGATCATTATGAAGTAAAACCAAGCCACCCTTAACCTTTTATTTTCTAAATGACTAATATGCCCTTGTTTAATTAACACTAAAAAAATCTGATTAGCTTAATTAATTGAGTTTAGATTAAAACTTTTGAAAATGAAAATTCAATAGGTTAAAAATTTAATCCCTCTTATGAGTTCGATTTCGATCAAAAAAATGAGTTTTCGAAAATGTTATAAGTCGGCAAGGTCGACGTTTGAAGAAGGTGTCGGCTATATTTAGCCGTTTGAATAAAATGCCGACCACTTTCAGCCGGCATGGTCCTTGGATGAAGAAAACGCCGACCATGTTTTGGTCGGAAGGTTTTTGAATGAATAATAAGCCGACTACCTTTGGCCAGCAATCTAACGGACGACATGTAAATATTCACTAACATGCCGGCTATAATATAGTCGGCATGCACATAATTTGTTACACTAAAGCTTTCTGAAAGGCATGTTAAGGATTTATAACCATGCCGACTTGTACTTATACCAAACAGAAAACAGAATATGGGAAGATGTAATTCACTTCATTCATGCAATTTTGGTTACTACACTGATTGAAACATAAAAACGAATGCACTTAGCATGTGCATCAAGCCTTTTAACCCCTAGGCGACCTTAGTGGACGAGTTATAGTCTCGTGAGGGTTTACATAGAGGTCTACCCACAAAACCTATACAAAAACTTCTAAAGCCATCAATCTTCCTCCTCCGAAGACGATACGCATCCAAGTACTCTGGGTTATCCTCCGGGATTCTTTGTGCCAAGAAGTGATAGCTTGCATCGAACGCGAATGCTTCTCCCTTTTCCTCCAAGTAGCGCGCTTTCACGACTTCATGCTACAAAAAAACAAAAACAAACTTACATTTGTTAGTGGTGTTTCATTGGAAGATAAAACAACATGGGTTGCGTAAAAAATAACCACAAAATTTCATCTTCTCTACCCTTACCTTTATCTCAATTACCATCATCATTACCTCCTCCAACATGAGGCATGTCTTACCATCATCATCATCATTGTTCCCTCCTCTAGCAGCCGGAGTTCTTTCATCAACATCATCATCATCACCTCTTCTACGGATGGAATTGATTGCTCTTCATCCGGAGTCTCGTCTGAATCATCGGGTTAGATGGTGGTTCATAATCATCATTCGGTACACGTATCTTGAGCGTTCCCGGCACAACATATGCCCCTCGATGTGTTGAATTCAAGAGTTTATCACTAACACGAGGAGATCTTGAAGGAGGACTAAGAGCTTTCATAGCTTTCTTCTTTGCCTTTTGCAACCTAAACAAGAACGATTAAGAAAAAAAATATTAAAGGTCGGCAGGTTCGACATATATAACAAATCCGGCGGATAAATGGTCGGATGATTAGATATCTAAATACATGCCGGTTAAACATAAACCGCATGGTGTGATTCATATAACCTGTAGACGTATAACAAATATGAACAAGATTAACTGGATTTTTCGAGAAAACCATTGGGAAGTTCCTTTACCCATACATTTCGGGCTAACAAATAGCGAAATATGGTTTTTTCCAAATACCATACCGGTTTTAAAATTCAAAGCATCAGGAGACACAAATCTTGAAATACAGCCGAGAAGGAATTTTTTTATAACCATCGCGGCCAAAAAACAAAACTATCGCCGGCAAGGTCTGAGGTTGAATAACTGCGGCCCCTGCAAATAACGATTCTGGTATTTAACAGTAGGCAAGATCTTCAACCTAATATCTTGCAAAGCCAAACCGTATTCTATGAAAATCCGGGGGTCGATAAATAAAAAACCTTGCCGTGGAAATAATGAAAATCAAAGAATCGATTTTTTCGACCTAATTTGACATGCAAATATGAAATTGAAGTACTTGAGTGAGTTTAAGTAGGCTCTTACTTTCTTAATCGCACCATTTCTTCGTTTTGAGCGGGTTCAATTTCTTCTTCAGCAACCGTTTTTTTCTTCACTTTATGTTGAACTAGTTTTGCAATTCCAGGGTTTTATTGATTGGGTTTTCGATTGGCGTCTTTTCATACGAGTTCCCTACGTAGTGGTGGATCCATTGATGAAGATTAATCGGAGTTTTCGAACCGACGATGTCAATGAATTAATCGACGAGTTTTGATGGTGGTGGGGGTGATGGTGCCGGTATGGTTGTAGAGGAGAAGAAGAAGAGGAAAATAAAATGAAAAGATTAAAACTGATTTAGGGTAATAGGTTTTTAAAGGGTGAGGGTAATTTTGTAACTTACCCATTAGGACTCCCCCTAAAACCCATAAAAAGAGTCCCTTTAAAATTGGTTATACCCCAATTAATCTGGGTATACCCCAATCTCGCCAGGTTTCCCTAGGCAAGATTTTTTTTTTCTTAGGCTAATTTGTGCTCAGAGAGAAGGGAGGGAGGTGCAGAAAATTCGTTTATATAATTAGGAATTTACTGCTACAAAAATCAAACCGTACTCGTCACTGGGTGCCACGTGTTTATAATATTTAACATTTCTATTTTATTCCTTGCCTCCAGTGCCCAGTCACTTCACCCTATTCCCAGCGCCTAGTCACTTCAGAGTTCACTTTGTACCAGAGTAGGAAGCATGAAGTCAGCAAGAAGCACCTTGCCACGCTATCCCCAACATTCACAGAGCACCCCATAAAGACGTCTAGAACCTATTTGACTTACACCCCATCCACGATTAATGCCCTGTCTGACTCTAGCAATTAAGTAATTCTTTCTGGTTCACATTTAAAAATCTAGAAGTTCACATGAATGCGTCTTTGGAAGTTAAAGCCCACGGCCATGGCAAAACTTGAACCAGAATACCCCGCATGATGTGAGATCAGATACACATTTCAAAGGAAAATAATAATTACAACTGGAGATGTGTATAAAGCATCCTTAGATGTGCTTTCAAAGGAAAATAATATTGCTTAATCGCCTGGGAAGCAGCTACATGTACACCTTAAAATATATGTGCACATCCCTTTATCTCCTTTAGTCATCACATATGTATTCACCAATAAGCTAGGATCTATAAGTAAGGGTTACTGTACTACAGAGCTCAAGTTCCACTGTCATTGTTTCATACACAAAAAGCCCATAGCATGATATCAACAATGAGTAGGCTAACGTGAAACTATCTGAAAATTGACATTCTGAAGCTGCAGATAGCATTGAAAAGTCCTACACAAGTTTTATGAGTTTTTGTTGACAGAAATAATAAAGGGAAAAAGCTGATTCTAAGAAACCTCCAAGCATAATAAGTTTGCTATAGAGGCATAAGAAGACTAGCTGGATGCTTCAGAAGACCTGATTTTTAACATACTCACATTAGCAAGTTTTCAACATTTTACAGAACGTGACAAAAAACTTCCACCGGAAAAAAGGTTTCCAAACGCCGGGCATATTACCACCCTCTCTATCTAAACTGGGACATTGATGGCCTTCAACTTGTCTAGAGAAACCTCCCTGTAAGAAACAAGAGTGTGAAATAGAATACGAAAACGTCAAATAATAAGAGAAGCAAATAATAAGAACTGACTGACTGACTGACTATCATAGTTCTGTGTTGCTACATAATATACAGTAGTTACACTTCACATGCTAAAGCGACTTGGATCTGAGATCCCAATCAACGACTTGGGGACACTGAATCCTGCCAGTACAACTACTGTCTTTTAAGCCTCTATCTCTATTAAAGAGACTCAGTCGCTCTAGACCCTAGTTAGATGAGAGTCTATGCTCTTCCTGTGGAATCATGTGGAAGGGCCTGAAGTCAAAACAAATACTCCCTCCGTTTTAAAAAGAGATACTATCACTTTTAGGCTAAAATGAAAAAGTGATAGTTTTTTTTTTCTTTTTTTTTCTAAAACGGAGGCAGTATATAGCAGAAAATCTTCAAAAATTATTGATATTTTGTTACATTAAAGTTCATATTCACCACCAAGTTCACTAGTCCAATCAACCCGGAGTTTGAACTCCACTTTGTTAATGGTAATTGGTCATCTAATCTCCATGTAGCAGTTCAATACTTCAAATTGTCACCCTCCAATGAGCTTAGGTTCAGGTTCTAATGATAAAATTGTTAAGGAATGCTAGAAGTAATAAATGAAATGATACGACTGGTTATAAATGTAACGGCACCTAACCTGAATGCATCTTCAAGCTCTTTATTATTAGGATCCAGTTTCAAACCTTTGAAAAAAAGCATCTGCTGCATCATCAAGCCTCTGCAGCAAATACATCAAAGATTAAAGAAGGATTTCTTTAAATAAAAAGGAGAGAAGAAAATTAACAGACAAGGTAAGGAATATGTACATTCAGCATTTTGAGTGCTATGCCTGCTCTATAATGCGCCTTAGGCCAGTCTGGTCTAGCCAACTTGCATCTAGTAGCATCTTCCAAAGCAAAATCTCCTTTATTTAAATACACATAGCACAAACTCCTGTTGGATAGGACAGCTGCATCGGCAGGTTTCTTTATGAGGGCCTGACAAAGAAATAGCTCAACCCATCAATCGGAGTAAAAAACCACAAAAGACGGCTTAAAAGGAAATAAATTAAGAACGAAAAAATCTTTAAGATCAATTTCCACATTTGACAATATACGAAGACAATGTTGATATGTGTTTCCCATTTAAACTCCGCTATAGGATAAACATGTGCGTCTGCATATAACATCAACTGAAATGTACATTTAAGTTGTTTCTTTAAAAGCTTAACCTTATAATTTTTCCGGTTAAAAGAAAGGAGGGTACCTCTGAGTACCAATATACTGCCCGCGAATACTCCTTCCTCTGAAATGCACTTGTTCCCCTTGATTTTAACTCAAGAAAATACTCCTCAGCTTTACCAATTAGCTGTCAGTAATGAAGATTCAATATAATACAATACATAAAACTTTCTAAAAACGACACATTTATGAGGTCCACTGGATGAAAGTTGGAAACTGCTGAATGCCAACAGAAAGAACAGGTATGAATTGATAGGAACGTCACTGGTATTCATACATATGAGAAACCTAATATCTATCCAGAACTTTTAGTGAATAGACTAATAGTTGATTTACACTATGCCAATGAAACAGATAGGGAAGTCATATTGGTCCAAAAATGTTGAGCCACTACTCAAAACCTCAAAAGAAAAAATAATATTGTAATTACCTTTTCCATAAATTTCACAGATTTCACATGCTTCATTATTTCGTCTATGCAACTGTTAATGAGGTTATCCATGGGGCAGCAACAAACTCATCTTGTAATTTGGGTCTCAAAAGGAACCTGAAAGATGAGGAGATTGCAGAGGTGGTCCAATTGGTACATGATATTGGCAATGCAGAGATAATATCCAACATCCCGGATCGCAGACATTGGCTTCACTCAGCTACAGGTGAGTTCTCCGCTAAATCGTGCTACAAGGTTCAAGATGAGGAGATCCATGAAGAAGGAAACGACTTCGTAAAACCTCATATCTTCTGGAATGATATAATCCCTACAAAGATTTCCTTTTTCATTTGGGCTACTCTATGGAATGCGTTACCTACTATGGATGTTCTGGTTAGACGAGCAGTGGTACCACCAACAGCTGATACGAGATGCAAATTGTGTCTCACCGAGGAGGAAACCAGCAACCACATTCTACTTCATTGTCCTTTTGTCTATGAGGTGTGGAGCTACTTTCTGAGATACACAGGAATAAGTAGAGTAATGCCTTTCACAACTGGGATGTGCCTTGATGGTTGGTCAAGAAAGTTTCCTAATGATATGCACAACTTTATCTGGAATTGTCTTCCACATGCTATCTGGTGGGCAGTGTGGATGGAGAGGAATAGACGAACCTTCCATAATAAAAACCAAAATGAAGCCAACACAATTATTGCGGTTAAGTCTCTCTTATATCAATGGGGACTTCCAACCAAGGCGTTTGGTGGATTATACTTTGACGACCTGGTGGCTCGTTGGGAGGAAAAGCTTTATCCGAAGCGATTGGGATGTTAATAGTTTGTAATTCTTGTCTTTGGCTTTTCTGTGATGGCGCTTGCCGGTTTAGTCTTGTAAACTTTTCTCTTTTTCCTCCTGTTCCTCTGTATTTTTATGCCTCCTCGGCATCAAGTTATCAATATTAACCCCCTTTTTCAAAAAAAAAAAAAAATTATTTCGTCTATGCTCCAGTCAACATATGATGGAATAGGAGAAGTCACAGGAAAAAGAATCTCAACACCTTGACGATTATCTTTAACAGCTGTGATTTCTATTGACTTTAGTCCGTGCTGCAATAAAAAAAAGGTCGACTTTCATAACCCAGACCACCATAGGTTACATCACTGAAACATCTCAAAGTGTACCCCCGCTTCTTTTCATACTAAGAAAGCGCGACAAAAAAAAACTAAACAGAGGATCAAGGAAATAATCAAGACAATTCCTTTGATTGTTCGATTCAAAGTGGCCCTTGGAGCTTTATAAATTCAAAAGAGAGAGTCATTAAGTACCCCTACAAAAACTTTTTAAGCACCATTTCATGTCAGCTACAACAGATGATGTCCACTAATTAAACAGAGACTAAACGTATAATTTGCTTACCATTTGTGTAGCATTTGGATCAGCACCAGCTTCAAGCAGCAGCTTAGTGATTTGTATTACCCCCACTTCAGCTGCTATAGTCAGAGGTTTTCCATCTGGTCCTAGATTAGGATCAGCACCTGCCTACACAAAAGAAAAAAGTATTTATAATAACAAATTATATAGGGCGTATTTACAAACCCAAATATGATATAATAAACATATTGAGGCACCCAACAACCACAAGCAGACACCAAATAATCCTTAATATGCATGTATGATCAAAAAACAATAACCACTCCCCACTCAAAAGAAATGGAACAAAGAGAAACATGGAAAGTCTCCTAATATACCAACAAGAATGTAGAAAAATATTGTTACCTTGAGTAATGACACCACGCATTGCAAAGATCGTGAATGGATAGATGAATGAAGTGGAGTCAATGCATCATGGAAGAGCGAATTTGGCTGCAAAGACAAAACAGAAGGTAGCGGTCCCCTTGCTTAGTGAAAAAAAAAAAGAACTTGTGGAAGTAAGTATGTTATAATCGTTTTCAAGTAACAGATATGTACGTAGAGAGGAGGTCTATCATGATCACACTAGACAAGCCAGCTGAAATGCAGAAACTTATAAAGCAACATCAGGCAGAGATTGTATATACATCCTATCGTGTATAAAAGATTTAGCTTAACTTAAATCTAATTCAACATATGTCTCTATCGAACAGTTGGCATCTAACCAGGATAAAATTTAGGCAACTATTTAGAGATGAGTTGAGTATTTGCTAAACAGAAAGTCACGCCTGTTAACAAAGAGGAGGTAAATGCTACTCACATTGGCACCATGATCTAGAAGAAGTTTAACAATATCGTGGTAGCCATGGGCTGCAGCATATTGTAGCGGTGACCCAAGTTCATTCGTAACATCCACATTGATACCTTTTGAAAGTAACAAGGGTATGATTTCTGTATGCCCTGCAACAGAAGAAAAAAAACATCAGGACCTCATTTAGGCTAATGTCTGAATAACACATTTGGAGAGCGCAACCTACCTCTCATAGCAGCATGATGCAAAGGACTAGAATCCAAATCATTTGGTATTTCAGGATTGGCACCCATTTGAAGAAGATATTCTTCTATAGCTGCCCAGTTTATGGGAGTTTCACCTGCAAAACACGCCATCTCAAAGTGTATAATTCGTGCTTACCAATTTCTCATATATATATCTTTAAATTCAATTAGTAGTTAAGTACTAAAGCTCAAAAGTCAGGTTATACTTTTGAATCGTCTGAGTAGCAGCACGACCCTATTTGTTATGTCTGGGTTGATATTCCGATACCATAAGAAAAATCAAAGAGTAGCTGGTTATTCAACCAACAGTTGTGGATAATCAAGTGTTTGAATACAAAGTAACCCTCCCAAACATGTCCCTAAATACGAAACGTGTCTATCTCTTCTCTCTTGTTTTCTCGCCTCTTTTGGTCTTCTCATTTGTTTTCACTTTTTCTATTCACTCTGATAAAACTCATTCTCATCTCTATCAAGCCTCCATTAATGCAATTTCAAATCTACCCAAAATTATACCTAATTTCAAATACACACCATTTCTTTTTCCATCGATTTTATTATTCTTCTTTCCCAAACGTCTCATTGAAGATTGCTAATGGAAAGAGTTCAAGGAAGTAATTTCCATTTGAGTAGCAGAAGAAAAGATGTCTTCTTAACCCCATAAACTCAGAGTTGCTGTTTATTTTTCTCTGCCGTTCAGTTGCAAACGTTTATTTGTTGGGTTTCTGTTTTACCCGATATGTTATCAACCCGAATAGCTGAAGAACAGCTCTGTTTTTTTCGTTTGATTGATCGATCGATCGATCAATGTTTTTTTAGAAATCAAATACCCTGTAACTTAAATAGCTATGTAATAAATAAAATAGTGCTGGGGGTATGATTAAGTTTGAACTGGAGAACTGTTTGTATGGTTATATATGAAAAAAAAAATTGTTTAATTGTGTTGATATGAATTTGGAATTCATGAAATTGTCAACTGTGTAATGGATTTGGTATAATGGGATTTCATGGATTTAATTGTGTGGATTTGTTAGAATGGATTTCATGGATTTCATGAAATTGTAAATTGTAAACTGCTGTAATTGTGGTGATGATGTTTTGCTGGAATTAATGGCGGAGCTGGTGGTGGTGGTGGAGGTGATGGGGTTCGAAGCGACGGTGGTAATGGCTGTGTTCTGGCGCTGGTGGTGGTGGAGTATCGGTGATTTTTCTCTGAACCGAGGAAGAAAGTGAGAAACAAAAGATACAAACGAGGGTTTTTTTTCGTCAAGTGACGGAAAAAAATAGCCGGACGGTAATCAATTTTTTTTTTATGAAATTGGAATTTCTTTGTTAGGTTTTATTTGACAAAAAAGTGGCCATACAAGGGTCTCCCTCCCTCCGATCGGTCGGCCAAAATATGGAAATTCCAAGAGTATTTCCTTTTTCAAGAGTATTTATGTATATATATATACTTGGTTGCACCACAGTATACTACAACACCTTTCGAATTCGCTTATCATCTTCTTGGAGTTGTAAAATACTAGGTTAGTTATTGTTGGACTTTCCAGCTTCTTTACGTTCTCTTTTAGTTCGTTTCTACAAAGAGCGTAGTGCGTAGAAAAGATGATGGACATGAAAAAGATCATCACAGTACTGTTCCTGGCTTTGTTTTTTGCTCACCGGTTGTCTCTCACCAGTAAGATATCCCAAATTTTCTCTCTACGTAGCAAAGGTATTCATGTTTTATTATCATCTTTATTTCTTTTCTTATTAAAAGTTACTTCGTATATGAAAATCATTCTAGGTTTATAACTTTTGTCTCAAATCGTTCCATCAAAAAAAAAAAAAAAAAAGATATCTTTCGTGAATCAGCAGAAATTCTTGAGAATTCAAGAAACGGATATTTCGAGGTCTAAAACGATAATAGATGATACCAACCACTTTGATGATCTTCAAATTCTATTATGTTTTTTGTGATAATTAACTCAAACCAATTACATGGCAGGTGCTGCTGGTCGGATTGGGGTTTGCTATGGAACAGTTGCGGACAATCTACCATCACCACAAGAGGTAATAAGTCTCTACAAAAGAAATGGAATCCAAATGGTAAGATTGTTTGCACCAACACCTCAAATACTAGAAGCATTAAGAGGAACTGGAATTTTAGTATCACTAGGTACTCTCAATGAAGATTTAGCATCTCTTTCGTCGAGCCAAGATGCTGCTAATTCATGGGTGGCAACAAATATTTTCCCATACAAAGATGATGTTAAGTTTGGTTGGGTCACTGCTGGTAACGAAGTTATCCCTGGACCGCTGGCTCAATATGTTCCTGGAGCCATGACCAATCTTTACAATGCTTTGGTGAAAATCGGCTTAGATCAAATTAAGGTTACTACAGTGGTTCCAGCTTTTGTTATTGGCACCTCTTATCCTCCTTCAGCTGGTGCTTTTTCTCCTCAAGTTGTGGAGGTTATGACTCAAGTTTCGCGTTAGTAAAACGTTATGGTGCACCGTTAATGATCAATGTGTACCCGTATTTTGCTTATGCTGAAAATCCAGAATATGTCTCCCTGGAGTATGCACTATTCACCTCTACTACACCTGTTGTGGTAGATGGAGACTTGAAGTATTACAATCTCTTTGATGCCATGGTAGACAGTTTCAATGCAGCTCTGGAGAAGATAGGTATGTCTGATGTTAACATTGCCGTATCTGAAAGTGGTTGGCCAAGTGCAGGGAATGAGCCTTATACAAGTGTTGATAATGCTAAGGTTTACAATACAAACCTTGTGAAACATGCTTCAAAAGGAGGAACTCCAAGAAGACCCGATCACCATTACGATACATTTCTTTTTTCGATATTTAACGAGAATTTGAAGCAGCCTGCTGGAGTTGAACAGAATTTTGGTTTATATTATCCTAATATGAACCCTGTTTATCCCTTATTTTGAAGTTCACTCTTTGGTTCCAAGAAGGTCATGGTCTAGAATTTGCTTCACAATTTAGTTCCTCTGTACTTTAACTTAGTTTCACGAGCCTAACCCATTCTCATAGGCTGGTTTAGTAGTATTTAGTTTCTATATTAAGTTTATATGGAAGGCTATACAAGCCATGCTTATATTGTAACTTATAATTCAGCTTTGGCTCTTTCATTGGATCAGTAAAAAGTTTTTTTTTTTTTTTTTTGATTAAACCTTGTTATAATTCTGTTACTTTGTCCTTGTTTGTACCTTTCTATTGCACTTATGTTACAATTGCACAAAGAAAAGAAAAAAAAATCACATTGAAGATTAAATTTTTGATTGTTCCGTACGATTTAGGTGTTGACGAATTTCTAACTGAAGTCATCCATGCACTACAATACAATGATATTTCTCAAACTGAAGATATTATTAGTACATACATTGAGCTTACAAAACTAGTTTCATTCTTCCTTGCAAAGAATCAGAAACCCACTTTTTATTACTAGCATTAAGAACCAAAGAAGACCCTGACGTAATGTAAACTAAATTAGAGAGATTACTGCCTTTCATTTTTCTTTGTAGATTGGTTAAATGACAATAATGTGATACCACGTATCTTTCATAATCTTAAAATCACTGGAGGTAATAACATGTATATATCTGGTTTGACGTAGACCTCTGTGTTTATAACTTTTCTTATAATTTTACTAGCTTTGATATACATTTTGTTACTTTACATTGTGTTTGATGTCACAGAGATTGTTGAATTTTGATGTTTAGGAAAACTTTACTCTACCTATAATACAACCACTAATCTTAAAAAAACATTCTTCTCCTCCAGAGAGACTGCACCGGCAAGCAAACGTATAAATAGAAGATGGGGAGCAGGTTGGGAAAAAGGGTTACTAATCTCCCCATTAAGCTTCTTATGCCTTCCTCTTTTGATCACATCAAAGAGGTGCACTCAAGACCGTTCCTTCAGCTTCAAAGGTACTGCACTCACTACTGGTTTTTTGTTGTTCTTTTTCCTATCTTCCAAACCCTGATATTGCGGTCTTATAAGAGTAGGTTATGTATTTTGAGGGTTTATCTTTTTTATACTGAATAGATTGAAATCAGAAGGGTTCTTGAGTCTCTGTACGGCTTTGAAGTTGAAGAAGTTGGAACTTTGAACATGGAAGGAAAGAAGAAGAAGAAGAGAGGAGGGATTTTGATTGCAAAACCTGATTACAAGAAGGCATATGTGACTCTGAAACACCCATTGTCTTTATCTCAAGACTTGTTCCCAATCCGTATGATCCAAGAAGATAAAAAGCTACGGATAAGCAACCAAAATCTAGCATTGTAGAGTAGGGAGGAGACATTGGCTTGATGGACAGGGAACTAAGAGATATATTAGGCCAGGGAAGCAAGGCTATGCTAGAGACACCAATCCCAAACTATAGAGGTGGCCAGGGAAGTCGGGGCGAACAAGAAGCCACAAGCAAGTTCCCATGGAGCAACATGCGAAGTGAAGTAGCTCTTTGTGCAACTCGATCAGATAACTCTTATTCAGTTACAGTTTAGGTTTCTCAGGAAAGAAGATTCATCAGAGTTTATTCTGTACTGTTTGTAAGGATTTGCGAATGCAACTTTTCAAGTTTGTTGACACTATTTTTGTCTCTGATTCCTGGTTCTTAGTCTTATTCAGAAATAATCATTGGCTACCAGATATTAATGAATTACATTTTATCTTACGGGTGCCAAGCTCTACAAGAGCTTGATGAAAGTTGATAAGAGAAACCAGTACTGGCAGGAGAATTATACCTCAGGTTTCATGGGATAATTTTGTATTTCACTTTTATCTTTTATTTTACAGAGAATGCGGTGTTTAAATGAGCTCGGAAAACCTTGTTTGACGTCCAGTGGCAGTACTCTTGCCGCCTTGTGTCTGCTGTGAAATTTCGTCGCTGCTCAGGGTAACATGACTATCCATCCTTGATTGATAGAATGAGTTTTTTTATTTTCTTCCATCCTGAGTTCCAACCAGATGCATGTTTTTGCTTGTTGTTTAGCTTCTCGAATTCCTTGGTAATCATTTTGTAACTCGCTCATTTTCGTCTTGACCATGTCTAATTCTGCTTTGATATCTTTAATCTCTTTATTGATATATAATAAGTTATTGCCATGCTCAATTGCACTTCTTGTAGGTAGGATCATCTCCTTAGTATTGATTGCCGCCCTCATCTTAACTTGTTCTGATAGCAACACCTGATTCATAAAAATGTATTGCCATGATTAGTGAAGAAGTTCGATACTGTTGTAATAAACTAGTTCAATGTGATAGATCCTGTAATTGTACGATTCCTTAAAAAAAAACTAGTTCAAGAAATGAGGTAATAATTTACAGGTAAGATTCCTTCGATATATTCTACGAAACCTTAAAAAAAACCTATTTCTGCATATTGTATGCGTACCAGGATCTGAGATTGAAACCTGACCGCGAGTTGACTACTCTAAGTCAGAAACTTGGTAAGAATGACGAATCCATCCATTTACAGGTAAGATTCCTTCGAGATATTTTACGAAACCTTAAGAAAACCCTATTTATGCATATATGTATGCATACCGTGCTCCGAGATCGAAACACAGCAGCGAGTTGACTACTCTAAGTCGAAACTTGGTAAGAACGAAGAAACCATCCATTTGGGTAAGATTCTTGAAATATTATACAAAACCTTAAACAAACCTTATTTACGCATATTGTATGCATACCGAGGCTCGAGAGATCAAAACGTGGCGAGTTGACTAATCTAAGTCAAAAACTTGGTAAAAACGTTACAGGTAAGATTCCTTCGGTATATTTTACGAAACCATAAACAAACCTTATTTATGCATATTCTATGCATACCATGCTCGAGATCGAAACTGACGCTTGATTTGACTAGTCTAAGTCGAAACACGGTAAGAACAGCGAATCCATCCATTTACAGGTAAGATTTCTTGAGATATTCTACGAAACCTTAAAAAAAACCCTATTTCTGCATATTGTATGCGTACCAGGATCTGAGATCGAATCCTGGCCAGGAGTGGACTACTATAAGTTAGAAACTTGGTAAGGCAGCGAATCCATCCATTTACGGGTAAGATTTCTTTAGAATATTCTTTGAAACGAAGTGAACAAACCCTATTTCGCATACTATATGCATACCAGGCTCCGAGATCGAAACACGGCCGCGAGTGGACTACTATAAGTCGAAAACTTGGTAAGAACGATGAATCCATCATCTACAAGTAAGATTCCTTGAATATTCTCAAAACCTTAAACAAACCCTAGTTATTTTGGCATATTGTATGCATACCTTGGCCTCGAGATCGAAACAGTCGTGAGTGGACTACTATAAGTCGGAAACTTCGTGAGAACGATGAACCCATCCATTTACGGGTAAGATTCATTTGGAGTATTCCCCAGAAAAATTAAGCAAACCCTATTAAGCATATTGTATGTATACCACAGCTCGAGATTGAAACCTAGCAGTGAGTGGACTACTATAAGTCGGAAACACGTTAACGATGAATCCGTCTGTTTACAGGTAAGATTCCTTTGGAATATTCCTGAAACCTTAAACAAACCATATTATGGCATATTGTATCCATACCACAGCTCAGAGATCAAAACACAGTAGTGAGTGGAGTGTTATAAGTCGGAAACTTGGTAAGAGCGATGAATCCATCCATTTCGGGTAAGATTCCTTGAGAATATTCTCTGAAACCTTAAACAAACCATATTTGCATCTTATATGCATACGAGGATCCAAACATCGAAGCCGACCGCTTGAGTGGGCTACTCTAAATGAAACTTGGTAAGAACAGCAGAATCCATCATCTACAAGTAAGATTCCTTTGGGTTAAACAAACGCTAGCTATTCCGGCATATTGTATACCTGCCCGAGAGATCGTGAGTGGAGTCTATAAGTCGGAAACCGAAGAACGATGAATCCATCCATTTACAGGTAATATTCCTCCGAATATTTCCAGAAACCTTAAACAAATCCTATTTGGCATATTTTATGCATACCTTGGGGACGAGATTGGCCGGGGAGCGGACTACACATATATAAGTCCAGTTCGGAAAAACGATGAATCCAACCATTCACGGGTAAGATTCCATAGAGAATATTCTCGAAACCTTAAACACACACAAATTCATCAACCGAGAAAGAAAATGCCTCCGAGATGAAACCTAGGGTTTTACAACTCTTATGAAGGGTTGTCATAAAGTTAGAGTATTAGAGAACCACAAACTTGTGAGAACATGTTATGGTGTAGGTATGGTTAGTGGTGTAGACTTCCATACGGAGGCTGAGGATCAAATTCCCGCATCCTCATTTCTTCCAACGTTCTATATTTTTACTTCAACAACACTTATAAGTGTTGTTATACATTATTAAAAAAAAAAAAAAAAAAACAAGCCAAAACTTGTGAGCGGTAAGGATGGTTGATGAGCTAGACTTCCATGCATCAGATTCATGTTCGAATCTCCCCTCTAACCTAATTTTTTCCAACATTCTATATTTTTACTTCAACAACACTTATAAGTGTTGTTATACGTTTTTATTAAAAAAAAAGTAAAAAAAGTAAAACAACAGTTGTTGACATTACCTGCATTACAGTTGGAAGCGGCAATCGCTCATTCTGTGCAGCGTCAAGGCATGCGTCGAGTGACAGCTTCTCATTGTTCATTACTTTGCACAATCTTCTTTTGTCATGTTCCATCAGGTCTGGGTGACCCTGAGAAGTAATTATCAACATGTTAGGACATTGTCTTCCTCAATAAAATAGTTTAATATAGACAGAGCTACCAAATTAAACTCCACTTTACTAATTCATGATCATTATTTCCTCTTTTCATTGCACGAAGAAGCAGAAGTTATTACCTTCAGATAGGTGTCTATTGCCCTGTAAAGACCGTCCGTCATGGCAGTTTCGAGCTTTTTCAGTCAAGACCTCTGCAAGAATTTGAAACTTGGCAATGGTAAGATTCGGATCCCTTGCAATCTCTGCTAGAACAACTTGACTATGTTTAGTTTCTCGTATGATGTTTCTTGTTGCTGCTGCTGTTCATGCATTATGAAATACTCAGCAATTCGGTGTACCATGTCTACATCGTGTATGGTGTTGTCTCTGAAAGAAAAACTTTTTTCAAATTTGGAAGAACCATTTTAACCAAAAGGCATCTATTAGACAGAGGGCCGGGTTAGAGAAGTAGATTCCTATAAATCCTTAATTTTTAAGCAGTAGTCGTAGAAAGTAATGCGATATGGATCGTTAAGAAGAGAGAAAAAGAAAGACTCAACCTACTAAGGAGCTATGTTTTAGAGATTAGTGAACTCATAGACAGTAGAAAGAAAGAGGATGCTCACTCTTTGAATTTCCCTTGATCACTTGAAGTCATGCATGTACGACAAATTTTGCTAGTATTTTATGATCAAAACACAACCCAGCTGCAATGCATAATATATAGAAACAATATATTTCTCTACAAACAGGATCTACTACCTATAAAAATTTGCTTCTGAAAAGATAATCGAACAATTAAAGGATTTAGGATGTATTTCACTTCACGGCATATTACTAAAGTGCATTTTACATACAAGAAGAAAAGTAAAGAGACGCACAGCAAAATGGTATTCCAGAAAGATCAAACACTTGTCATGTCACCTACCTTTGAGATATTGCCATAGTGACAAGGATTACTGCTTCTTTTGTCTGGCCTACTTTCCAAACCCTGAAATCAGATTCAAACCAACCCCTGCTTTTCCACCCCTTCACCATACTCATCCAGAACGGTCCTTCAACTTTATCAAATACTAGTTAGAGGGGTTAGGTCTGAGTCAGATCTCACTCAAGTTAAATACAGACATCTGACTCGGGCCAAGTAGGATTCAGACACCGAGTAAGCAAAAAAAAAAACACTCTCACTCAGTCAGTCACGTCTTACTGGATATGGGGCATATGTAAAACTGTCCCACGTTCAACGGGGTACAAGACCGTGCTTCCGGTCATTAGTTATAAAAATTTCAAAAACCCTTGCTACTTACTGAAATTATCCGGTCATAAGTACTCCAAGAATATGACCTTGATGAAACCTAATCTCTTGAAACGCCAACCCAAACCCTAATATTAAATATGGCTACTATGTTACAAGTCATCGGAGATACCACTGATGTTCATGGAGATGCTGCTGCGTTTGATGAAACTAATGTGCTTGATGCTACTACTGTGGCTATTTCCAGAATGGTTATTGCTGAAAAAGGGTTTGCTGGCCGCAGTACAGACACAGAATATAATCCCTCCTACGATGCTGTTGTAGACAACTCACACAAATTAAAAGAGAAGATTCCAATAAACTCAATCGATAGCTTAAGGAAACAATGGGATGCTAGGATATCAGGATTTCAGATCGAGAATCAAGTGTTTCATGACTGGCATATCAGGATTTCAGATCGAGAATGGGACAGTGGTGGTAGGGCTTAACGTTGACGTTTATGATGGGAGCAAGACTTCCGTTGTTTGCATTGACCACAAGGTTCTGGAAAAGTTTACGGGTTGTTCCATGGATCAGGTCTATGACGATCTCGCTCCTCTAAGCACCTATCAGACAATAGTTGGCAAGCTGTGCCATTTTAATGGTGATATGCTCATAGAGATTAACAAAGACTCTACTCTTCCGGTTGCTATTGAAATGAATGATGAAACGACTACATCAGATGTCCCGAGTTTGATGGGCAGTAGGATCGTAGAGAGGAACGAACACTCTATCGATGATGAAGACATGTGGTATCTCGAAGAGGAATGATGACATTAGATGCCCCGTGGCTTCTGAAATGACTTGCAATATCACCTTAGCCTGGAATGTAGCCATGAAAATGAATCTTCAGTTGTTTTTTTTAAGAGAGGTAAGGTATTGAACTCCAGTTACTCTTGAATGTAGCTCCAGTTTTTAGTGTTTTTTTTTTTTTTTACTCTTAGAATGTTGCAAGATGGAAATAATGTCGTTGATAAAGTGGAACTGGTGTCATTGAACTGGCCTTTAGCAACAGCTTCCACAAATTATTAGCATCGAGTCTGTCCCAAAGTTCATAATTTCCTGCTTCAGACTTTTTACCCATTTAACTGCTTCCAATAGAGCTATATATATCCTCGGCTCTTCTAGAAACTTACGGGAAAATAGTTTGTCGACTTATCTTTTCAAGAAATGAGGTAATAATTTGGATTCGATAATCGACTGATTCATCTCAAACCGATGTTAACCATAATATTTCACCCTCTCGGGATTATATGTACCTCCTCAGTATCATGACTAGTGCGTCCCGGCTCAGAATGAGTTGAGTTACTTGTGCCTAAGATTATGGCCGCTCACCATAACAGAAGTCGAACCAACTAGAGAAGAATAAGTGAATAACTATGTGATCAAAGTAAAATATTATGGTTAGTATTATGTGATCAAAGCACAACTCCTGCTGCAGTAACAATATTTTGTACTGGAAACCCAAGTTTCTCTACAAACAGGATCCACTATCTATAAAAATTGCAAGAAATACTTTTGAAAAGATAACTGAACCTTTAAAGGATTTAGGATGCGTTTCATTTCACGGCATTACTAAAATGCTTGTAATACATAGAAGAGAAGAAAGTGAAGAGACAACAGAGAAACTGATAAGTCTGAAAGGAAGAACTTCACTACATATAGTAAAATAGACGACAGACTAGATGCAAAGCAAAATGATGATTCCAGAAGGATCAAGACTTGTCTAGTCACCTAGGATGGAATACTTTGAGATATGGCATCAGTAAGAAGGATTGCGGCTTCTTTAGTCTGGCCTAGTTTCCAAACCCTGAAATCAGATGCAAACCAACCTTTTGTTTTCCACCCTTTGAGCATACTCATTGAGAACGGTCCTTGAACTTTATCAGATTGATCCATATAATACCATATCTTGTTTTCCGGATTATCATCAAGAATCAGATTTCCATCATCGTCCCCGTGGTTGTCATCATCTGAATCGATCTTCACGACCTTTACTGATGCTTGTTCTTCCTCCTTATCGCCCTCCGAATGAGGTTGATTCAGCTCATGGATAATGCAATTATGGATAAAGAGTTAAACTTTTCTTACCTTGACGGTCCTGTGGGTTTAGACGAGCTTTAAGTTTCTTAGTCCTAGTGTGTTTTTTTGAGGGTTTATTAGTTGTCAATGAAGATAAAACTTATTTCGTGGTCTTTCTCATCCTGAGAGAAGACAAGAACTTCAATCTCTTGTTAGAATTTGGAAGCCTGATATTGCATGTTTTCAAGAAACTAAAATTATTGATTGGAATCGGGAGAAGGTGAAAGAAATTTGGGGAACTAACTATTTTGATTGGGTTGCTCTAGGCTCAATTGGAAGGTCTGGTGGTATCTTGGTTATCTGGAACACTAGGACAATTGAGGTGGAAGACTCCCTCATTGGCGCTTTTTCAGTGTCAATTAAGGTTAGGATGAAAGCTGAAAATTTTTGGTGGGTGTTAACTACTGTGTATGGTCCTCCGATTGAGTTGTTTCGTGAGCAATTCTGGCTGGAACTCAATGATGCTGGGTTGTTTTGGGGGGGGTGCTTGGTGTTTATGTGGTGACTTTAATGTAGTGAGATACAGTCATGAAAGAAATGGTGATCCAGTTGTGACTGCGGCAATGAGAGATTTTGGGCAATTGCTTCACAATTTTAATCTTATTCATCCTCCGTTAATTGGGTCAAATTGCACTTGGAGCAGGAATGGGAGTAGAAGTCGAATTGACAGATTTGTTTTTTCGGATGATTGGGAAGAACATTTCCTTAGATTAGAGCAACAAGCTTTAGCGCGCCCTTTCTCGGATCATTGGCCTTTATCTCTTACTTCCGAGGGTGAAGGATGGGGTGCTACTCCTTTCAAATTTGAGGCTGTTTGGTTTGAAGACCCTCATATTTTGGGACTTATGAAGATTTGGTGGGAGTCGGGTAATTTTCATGGTAATCCTGGTTTTATTATGGCGAAAAAGCTACAATTATTAAAGGCTGAGCTGAAGTTATGGAATAAAAATGTTTTTGGGCATTTAGATAGAAATGTTGAAGAAAATTTAATTGATATTCGAAGGCTAGACAGACCTGAGCAACTTGTCGGTATGTCTGATACTCTTTCAGGTGAGCAGTTGAGAGCCAAGGCTGAGTTTCATAAACTCTCTAAGATGAAGGCTATTTTTTTTTTGAGGCAACGAGCTAGAATCCAGTGGGACGAAGAAAATGAGAGAAATACCAAGTTCTTTCATAAGAGGGCCTCTTCAAGACAAAGATGTAATTTTCTATGTAAAATTGACTTTCAAAAGGCTTATGATAATGTGTCGTGGGAGTTTCTCGACTATACACTTTTGAGAATGGGATTTGGGGATAAATGGAGAAAATGGATTAAAGCTTGTACTCGACATGTCAATTTCTCTGTCTTAATCAACGGGTCTTCGAATGGTAGGTTTGAAAGCTCAAAGGGGTTGAGACAAGGTGATCCTTTGTCTCCCTTTCTCTTCGTATTGGTGGCTGAATCATTAAATCTCCTTTTTTTCATAAAGCTAGTGATATTGGTTGGTTGCAGGGTTTCGAAGCGATCCAAAATGGAACTGTTATAAGTCATCTTCAATTTGCCGATGACACTTTAGTGTTTCTTCAAAATAAGTCTAGTCAAGTTACACATTTAAAGAACATCTTGTTATGGTTTGAAATTATATCGGGTTTAAAGGTAAACTTTTCAAGAAGTTCTCATGCCTTGCTTTAATCCCTGTTAGGGGATAAGTATATGTCCAAGGCAAAGTGGGATGTAGTTTTGGAAAGAATAGAGGCAAGGTTGTTTAATTATTCGGCTATTTTTCTGTCTAGAGGAGGCAAATTAATCCTTATCCATGTGGTTCTGCAAGCTTTGACGGTGTACTTTATGTCGTTATTCATTGCTCTTATGTCCGTTATCAAGAAGATGAAAAGGCTTTTCAGAAATTTCTTGTGGAATGATACAGAAGATAATCATAAATTTCATCTTGTTGATCTCAATTCTTTACCAAAACCAGCTCTTTCTCAGCTTTGGCAGACATGAAACACGGTTTGATTGGTCGTATTGACACAAAAAAATTGATGAAGTTCGAGATCGCAACACAAACCCTATTATCACAATGGAAAATTAATGGCAGTTGTAGATTTATTCCATTTTAACGCTAATGATGCTAAAAAGTATTGGACGAAGGTCCATACATCATAGAGACGACAAGAAATGCAGACACCAATCATCCATGTTGTAAAGTTTTTGAGCAAACAAAAAATCGACTCTTGTTTGGGTTCAATATCCGAGTTTGAGGCAAGAGTATTGGACGGAGAAGAATTCTGCTAGGTATGTCATCCACCATTTAAACTTTGTCAAAGTCGATGAACTAACTTTGAAGAAGACGTTTGATATTATGCATCGGTTTTAGTTGAGATCGATTTTTCAAAACCGATTGATAAAAGCATTTACGTTCAATCAAGTTGGGATCCCGAGGGTTATGCACGGTGGGGTTGCCGTTAGAGGGACTTTGTTCCCCAACAATCGAAGAAGTATATGTGTATTTGAATTAGCTAAGGCAAAGTGGGATGTAAGTAAAAACAGGAAGTTTGGTTTTTAAAAATAAGATGATATGATGGGGACAACCAAGAAGGTGAAGGTGAAGGTTGTTTAATTATTCTAAAGATGTTGGGGATAAACCTATAACTAGTTTTTTCTGTCTAGATGGAGTTGTTGTGAATGGCCCGAAACTAATTAATCCTTATCCATGTAGGATGATCTGCGGAAATTAGAAGCTAACAATTGTACAAATAAATCTAAAGAGAATCTCTGAAATACGTATGTCAAAGTTCGCTCAAGAAATTATAGATTCGCAAACAAATTCTTATTGATGAATTAGCGGAGAAGGTAGCCAATGAGGATTAGTTCAAGATATTAAAGATGAAAAGGCTTTTAACAAAGATAAAAATTTCTTGAATTTTATAAATATGAAATGATACAGAAGATACATCATAAATTTCATCTTGTTAGATGGAGAGTGTGATATTAATGATTGAAGTTTAACGGGTGTTATAGGTTTTGTTTTCATGTAAGGGCTGTTTTGCCCATTTATATTCCTTAGGAGGTTTTTGTAGGTGGGCTAGGTAATTACTTTAAGCTTTAATTTTAGATAAAAAAAATCTCTAGGAATTAAGAAGATAAAATCTCTTAACACAGCTTTAATTATGAAATGGTTGTGGAGGTTTGGGTGTGAACAAACAGCTCTATGGAGGACTATCGTCGCAGAGAAGTACGGGGAAGACTCTTTAGGGTGGTACACTAATCACTGTTATCTATGTGTTCAAGATGAAGTAATCCATTGTAAAAAGTCTTGGGAAATCTGGTGCTATTTTGCGAAAGAATTCAAGGTGATATGGGCAACGCCTCCGGATTTAATTAGTTTGGTTAATTCTTGGCCTAGGATTTGGAAGATCCTAGGCGAAAGAAAGAAAGGCACCGGCAAAAAGAAAGTGGAAAGCGCAATTACCTCATCTATCGATCCCGACATTCCCCCAGGTTTTGAAATCCATAACAGGTTTCATGGATTCGAAGAAGAAGAAGAAGACAAAGAAGAAGAGGTAGGCACCTCTAAATTGGTTTTGGAAGATCCAAAAGCTAGCATCACAAAGCCGTCTTCATGCAAGTCAATTACTGGAATCGGTATGAAATTGAATATCAAATCCAAAAATACAGGTATGCACCCAAATGGTACTCTTGCAAGTTCAAAAAAGAAAAAATTTCCTAAAACTAAAGTTCCTAACAAAATTTCGGGAGATAAACTAATGGAGCATGGTTCTTTATGGGGCTTAGATTTTCCACCTCGAAAGACCAATCGTGAAGAAATTAAATGTTTAGAGATCTCGCAAAAAATCACGATGACTTAATTATAGAAGATGTTGACGAGTTTGCTCATTGTCAATAGGCAGTGGTCATTATCGTTTCGCCAATAGGCATTGGTCTTTTTTGTTGTTTGCAACTTTGCTTTAGCTGTTTTTCTGTTTTGTTGCTTCTTTTGTGGGCAGTTCGCTCTTCAGTTGTATACGCTCGCACACGGCTTGTGTGCCTTTTAATCTATCCTTTTGAACGATCAAAAAAAAAAAAAAAAATCTTGGCCTAGGATTAACAATTCTTCGCGCAAAGCTCTTGTTCTTAAAGTTTTGCCAGCTGCAATTGCTTGGTCTATTTGGAAGGAGCGGAATTTGAGAGCGTTTCAAGACAAGAGTAAGGAGGTGAAGAGGATTATAGAGCAAGTCAAGTTAACAGTGGCTAAATGGTTGCATAGCCGAGGTGTCTTCACAGGTATCACCATCCCGCAATTTACAATTAGCTGGGAAGAGGTGATTTTTCAACCTCATTGATTTTCTTGTCAGTGACTCGAGAGGAGGCTTTGTAAGGTTTTTGTGTGTTGTGTCTTTGCTCTTTGGTTTTTTCTTGCGATCTTTAGCTTCAAGCTTTGGTTTGTGTTTGGGGGTTATCTCTGTTTTTTCCTCTTTCTTTTATGGTTGGTTTATTGGTTTAGAGAACATAATTCATCTACTTTTTTCCTTCATCTATAAAATCTTTAATTTACCGATCAAAAAAAAAAAAAATAATGCGGCTATCACCACAAACAAACAAGAATTAAAAAAAAAAAAAAAAACATTAGTCAGTATTTGATTTAGAAGATCAATGCTAGTACCTACTAATGATGATGATGATGATGAAACGAGGTTTTTAAGATCATCTAGAATCCCCATTGTTGTTGAAAGAAGCTTCCCTGATTCCTCAACAGTCAAATGTTAGTGTATTCGAAGGGACTAAATGTGTAGATGAGAAAATGGGGGTACGTGAGACTTGAGAGGTCACATTTATGAGGCATTGATGGTGATTGGTATAACTTACGGGGTACAGTGGCAAATTTAGAGGCAGTGAGACACAGTTACCAAGGGTCCAAGGTAAGCAATTTTTTGCAGAGTAGTTGCTCCCTGTGATCGGATTGAATTTGATTTTCAAAATGAACAATTTTCATATCACTAGAACTGCAATTTTCAACATCTTGAACAAGTTCATTTTGAGGTG
This sequence comes from Papaver armeniacum, assembly GCA_023531295.1. Taxonomy (NCBI): domain Eukaryota; kingdom Viridiplantae; phylum Streptophyta; class Magnoliopsida; order Ranunculales; family Papaveraceae; genus Papaver; species Papaver armeniacum. The sequence continues at coordinate 119,303 of JAJJWW010009713.1, forward strand.
CTATTGAAAAAAGAACCATCATAAAACACCAACAAAATTTGAAACAATGTGCACCCTGGGACGAGATACATTTATCGTTCAAACACTGGCATTCCATGACATCTAAGCATTTCATTGTTATAAGTTTTTGTTGACGGAAATTAAGAAAGGGAAAAAGATGATACTAAGAAACGTCATAGCATAATAAGTCGCTAAGCAGACATATAAGAAGACTATGCCGGTTGATTCAAAAGGCCTGACATTTGACATATTTTCAAGAGCTACGTTTGCAAGTTTCTAACTTTTTACAGAATCTAACAAAAAACTGCCACTGGAAATGGGTTTCAGAATATCCAGGCATATATGCGAATGAACTACCTCTCTATCTAGAGAGCTACATTGATGGCCTTCAACCTTTCTAAAGAAACCTCCCTGTAAGAAAGAAGAAAGTGAAATAAATAAGAACATGTCCATCAATTTGAGAAAAGCAAATCACAAGAATGACTTGGGTAGAGGAAAACCTCAATCAACATTTCAGGGGAACTGAAACCTGAGAGTAACACGACGGTCTCTCTATTTAAGCAACATTGTTGCTTTGAGACCCATGTTAAACGTGGGTCTACAATCTACATGCTTTATCTTGCGAAAACACAAGGAGGGGTACAAAATTCGGACTAAAGCATCTTAACCACTATGTATTGAAGGAACTGTAGTGCAATCACCCCTGATAATAGTTTCGAGTTGTAATTCGACTAATTTGATGGTTATTGGTTATCTAATCAACACTTGGCATTTCAGTTCCACTCTCCAACTAGGACCGCTACATGTTTTAATGATAAACTTGCTAAGCAAGGATACTAGAAGTAATAGGTGAAATAGTACAACTGGAAAAATAACACAGCGGTATCAGACCTGAATGCATCTTCAAGCTCTTTATTTTTAGGATCCAGTTTCAAACCTTCAAAAAAGGCATCCGCTGCATCACCGAGCCTCTGTGGCAAATATAGCAAAAATTAGCAAAGAAGGATTTTCTTATAAGAAAAAAAAAAGTGAAGTAAATGAACCAATGAGGATTAGTTGAAGGATATGTACATTCAGCATTTTGAGTGCTATGCCTGCCCTATAAAAAGCTTCAGGCCAGTCTGGTCTTTCCAAGACGCATTCAGTAGCATCTTCAAAAGCACAATCTCCTTTATTTAAACACACATAACACATACTCCTCTTGGATAGAACATCCGCATCACCAGGTTCCATGTTAAGGGCCTGAAAAACAAATCACTACTCATCATTGGGGAATAGATACACACAAGACAGCTTGAAAGAAATAGACGAACAAGCATTATAAAATCTTTAGAACCGATTTCCATGAGAACATGCAAAGACAGACATGGAAATTGTGGATGTGGGTGATTTCCAGTTTTAGCTCTTTTATAGGAGTAACATGTGTCTCTGTACAAGAATTACACTAACAATTTTAAAACATCAACAGCAATTGAGACGAACAGTTCAGTTTCGTATGCGATTTGACTTGGGTGACAATGATTAGGAGGAACAGAGAAGCCAGTATAAATCTGTAGTGTTGAGACTTCAAAAAAGCCATTGTTCTGAAAATTGACCATGGATTTTAAATTAAGCAGACAACGAACTAAAAACATGAAAGGTACCTCTGAGTACCAATATACTGCCAGCAAATACTCCTTCCTCTGGAATGCACTTGCTCCCCTTGATTTTGCCTCAAGAAAGTTCTCCTTTGCTTTATGAATCATCTGTCAATAATGAAGATGGAATACAGTACATTCACTTGAAAAGTTTCTATAAACTACATGTTTATGAGCTCTATTGCATGAAAGTTGGAAACTGCTAAATGCCAACAAAAACAACATGTATGAACTGATAGGAAAGTCAATGTTATGGTTTACATACTACAAATCTAAAATCCATCCAGAACTTCTAGTTCTAGTTGATTTACAGTATGCCAGTAAAAAGAATAGTGAAGTCATTCGGGTCCCAAAAATATATACTTACCTGATTTTTAAACTTCTTAGAATTTGCATGCTTCATTATTCCATTCACGCTCCAGTCGACATATGATGGAATAGGAGAAGTCACAGGAAAAAGAATCTCAACACCTCCACGATTACCGTTAACAGCTGCGATTTCTATTGGCTTTAGTCTGTGCTGTGACAATAAAAAGTAGACTTTCAGAAGCCAGACAACCATAGGTGACAAAATGAATCATAGTGGATCAAGACAATCACATTCGTCTCAAAGTGGCCCATTGAATTTTATGATGTCCACCAAACGAACAGAGACCAAAAGTATAATATAGCTTACTATATTTGTAACATTTGGATCTGCACCAGCTTCAACCAGTAGCTTGATGATTTGAGTTGCTTCTTCAGCTGCAAGTAACAGAGCTTTTACTCCATCTGGTCCAAAATTTGGGTCAGCACCTGCCTAGAGACATGGCACAAGGTTTTAAAGTAAAAGTTAGATTGGGTAAACTTACAAACCCAGAAATAGTATAACAACAATACTATTGAGGCACCCACATCCACAAGCAGACACAATAGAATCCTAAGATATGCGTGTATGATGAAAACACCATCACCGTTTGTACACACTCCCAAAAGACCCCATAAGAGAAATGGAACCAATAGACACATGGAAAGTTCCTAATATGCATCAGAAATTTATACAAAGAAATTTAGCTTGAATGGATAAAAGATAAAAATTAAGGAGAAAGTTAACACAGTCTGTACATAATCAGACGAGTAATAATTAGAAACTAGTCTAAATAGATGTAATTAAAGTCAAACAAGAATGTAGAAAAATATTTCTACCTTCAGCAAACGCTCACGCATTGGCAAGATCGAGAATGGATAGATGCCTGAAGGGGAGTAAGTGTACCATGGAATATCATATTAGGCTGCAAAGAAAAATGAAGGTGGATTCAGTGATCCCCGTGCTAAGGGAAAAAGGAGAAACTGTGGAAGTAGAAGGCACGATTTTATGTTGCTATTAATTACACGAAACAAGATGTACATAGAGAGGACGTGTATTATGATCACACTTGCAGAGATACAACTCAACAAAATGCAAGCTTTTAGTTATTTCAAAGAGCTTACGGTATCGTGTATGGAGGATTTAGCTTTAAATAGATCTAATTCACAATTTAAAATTAACATCTGTGTGATCAAACAGTTCACATCTAATCAGAATAAAATTCAGGTAACCGTTTAGATATCACTTGAGAAAATGCTAAACAGAAAGCTATATTTGTTCATGTGGAAGAGGTAAATGCTACTCACATTAGCACCATGATCCAGAAGAACTTTAACAGTATCGTGTTCGCCAGCAGTGGCAGCATACTGTAGCGGTGATCCAAAATCATTCGTAACATCCACGTTAATACCTTTTGAAAGTAATAAGGGTATGATTTCTTTATGCCCTGCAACACGAAAAAACATTAGGACTTCGTTTAGGCTAATCTAAGATGTCCAAATAACACATTTGCAAAGTTACCAGATCACATGGAATGCAATCTACCTTTCATGGCGATATGATGCAAAGGGCTTATATTTGAATCATCTGGTATTTCAGGATTTGCACCCATTTGAAGAAGATATTCCACAGCATCCAAGCGCCCTTCTATGGCTGCACGGGATAGGGGAGTTTCACCTGCAAAATACATGAATTAGTATTTTTTTAATTTACCGAATTTTAAGAATATCTACTTAAATTACATGTCAATTAGTAGTACTAAATCTCTAGCAGTCATTATGAACTGGATGCTGTCATATATTCACTGTACTCAATCTCAAACACCCATCTCATTTTTGTTTCATAAACACCCATCTTTGAACAAGAAAACTTTAACAATCGTCGTTTGGGGCCAGTAGTCACTCAGGTTTACTCACTTTTAATGCTATCAACTATAATTTCCGCTAGCACTAAAGCGTCAGATGCCATAATCAACTAATGTGGTCACCCGCCCGCTCATGGTGAAGTATCCATACATTAACCCACATATCAATTTCTAATCCAAAACCAGCCTCACAATTTCACTAAAATTATAGACAAAACCAAAATACAGGACAACAAAACACAAAATAAAACAAACATTGTTGAAGATTAAGGTGGAAACAATCGTTTCAGAGAACCCCCTAAACATTAAAATTACATCAATCGGAAAGCAACAATTTCCAATTCAAACACTTAAACCCTAACAGAGACATGGAGGGGGGGAAATAGAAAAAAGATAAAAAGAATCAAGCATACAAGAATCGTCAAATCTAATGAAATAAGTCAATTGAAAGTATACCTGATCCATCCTTGACATCAACATCAAGTTTAAGCTCTTCAATCAAGTACTTAAGAACTTTAACGCTACCTCCCGCGGCAGCAAAATGGATTGCTCGTCTACCGTCTCCATCTCTAGTATTCGCAACAATCGCTGGTATTCCATCATCTAGTATATGATCTAGAGCTGCTGCAGATTCTGATGATCCAAAACAAGTTCAATTAACAGAAGATCATCAGAAAAAAAACACAAGAAATCCTTCATAAATTCAAAAATAATAAGAAGAATAAGAATCAAGAAAATCAAATCATACTTTTGAGTCGTTTGAGTTTTCCGACATGAGCAGCATTGAGAAAGACAGCAGCTGTAAAAACAAAGAGGAAACGAAGGCGGATTTAGTAATCGGAATGCAGAGAAGAAGAAGAAACAGTGAAACGAAACTCTAGGGGTTAAGGATGGTGCAGACTTGCAGCTTGAAGAAGCCCCTCCATGGTGATACTGAGAACTGAGAAGAAGAAGAAGAAGAAGAAGAAGAAGAAAGAGGGTTTTTTCTCTTGGGAATGAATGAGGAAGAGAAGAAGAGGGTTTTATGAAAAGGCGCGCTAACGATTTGACAGTCGTGGTTCAGTCACGTCGTGCACGTGCAGTATGCTAGGGGTAGGTTATGAGTGAGGGGGTGTACCACAATAGAAAAAAAAAAAAAAAAAATACTCTCGTAGCAAAACCATCATTAATTTTTGGGCAATGGTCACTGAAATCCAAGGGTTTCATTTTTCACTCATATCCGGCCAAGGTTTCAGTCAACCAAATTTGACGGACGGAGTCAAATCGGTCAACCTAGTTGGCGCTGATTTGCAAGGAAATGACGTTGTCACCCTTTAAGTAGTTAACTTAACCAAAGTTGTTGTGGGTTGCCTTTTCTGTTCTTCTTTCTCCACATATTTTTTTTCCTCGGCTAATTCTCCCACATATTTCTTCTTCTTTTTCTTTGTTGGGGAAAAAATCTAGCAGAGAGTTTGGGACGCGATGGATGACAATCGAATCCAGGTGACCTAAATTTAATATTCTAGTTGTATCACGTGATTATGATGAATGAAGTGTATGCTTAACTGTAATTGAAGTGAGATACCCGTTGCTTTTCTCTAATTCGGTTTTCTTAATAAGATAGCGGTAAATGAAACGCGTTCTCTGCGGGTGATTGATAATAAATGGTCGATCTGGGTTGTTCCATTTCCTTAGTAAACTCTATTGTCTCTATCTGAGAGGTGGGTGTTAATGAGTTGGAGTATTTATCTAATGCAAACTTCGCAATTCCAATAAGTACCTCGCACCACCACTACCACCAGTTTAACCTGGTGTTGATTTTACTTGGTATGTTTTTAGATTTTAAACTTTAATGAAATAATAAAACTATAAAAACATGCCTACTTGTATAAATCTGTTGAATTGAGGTGTAAATGGTTGGAAACTGGAATGGTGGTGGTATTGGTAGCGTTGAACCTATTGTATGTTAGTCAATAGGTGGGTTTGTAACACAAGGATATCTAAATTCAGGATATCCCTCGTAAATATTCAAGATGTAAATCTCAGATTTATGTTACGTTGATGCATCTATAGTTGTGGAAAATCTCGATTTCTTCCTTGCAAATGACTATGCCTTTGCACTTGGGAGCCATTTCTGCATCCTTTGGGAAGTGATGTTTTTGTCTTGTGGGATATTTCGCCCTTACAACATCAAAATTATTGAATTAAGCTATGAACCGTTGGTTGTAGCCATAATGAGTTGGATGTGTTTATCGAAAAGAAATCTTATAGGGTGTACTGGTTAAGAGGCGGGGTCTGCTTAAACCATTGGCCTTCGTTCATGTTCATTGTTGATGCTTATTTTGTAATCCAGTGATGGTTCCTTGGAGGTACACTTAGTTAATGTGGGTTTGATTATCATTCCATTACTTACTTTTAGTTTCAGAAAACAGTACGAATTATTACACAAATATACAAATATGTAAGGTATGTCGTCTTTCTTACAACGACGAGATTCAAAATGTATGTAAAGAAAGTAAAAAAACATATGCCTCTTTGAGTGATAATATATGTATGTATGTCGTCTTTTTCTTGACGATTTAGTTGTTTTCCACCGTTCCACTAAAACAAGTGAATCAAATTTTCCCTAATTCCCAATCCATTTTGCAGCTGAACATATGTGTGCAAAAGCATGCTCGTCAGCATTAGGAATAAATGTACCTTTTGGTTTGTGATATATAAAACCTTATAAGATGATTCAATGTCAAGCACGGACCACTGATGATGTTTCGGTCTCTTAATATTTGTATTTCGACAATGAACACCATGAATCAAAAAAATAAAATGGTTACACTATCTTAAGAAAATTCCAAAGCCACCCCAGGTCATGAATACTGGTTCCGCCATTGGATAATGTACTTCATTAACTTTGGGAAGCCAGTGGTTCAAGATGATGAAGCCAACAACTTAGCTCATGGAGTATTGGATTCATTATCAGAGGTTTTGTAGTATGTCATCGTCAATGGTAATGTAAAGCGAACCACAAAAGAAAACGAGCAACCCAAAAGAGCCATAACTTTAAATATTATTAGTCCTTTCAAAGATCTGATATATTTGAGGGGTATGTCTCAGAAAATTCAGCATTAGTCTCAGAGAAACCATTTAGGGAAGAGGTTCTGCAGTCTACAAACATATTTATGGACTTCTCCTCAACCCTATGTTTTCGCAATTATGTACTGAAACATCGCTCAGTTGGTTGGTCTAAGTATTGGGACGGTCATAACGTTTCTTCATAAAATATCTTTGTCGTATACGTATAAAATAAGTTGGGTATAATGTTCTATTGTCGTATAAATTAAAATGGGTAAGCTGTTTCAAACGACCATATATTTTAAAGTGGGTAAATTAATACCGTCGTATAAAAAAGTTGGGTACGAGAGAATCCACTTTGGTTAGAGGAACCCATAGTTCTAATGAACCTCATGGCCGGTCTCGGCAAAGAGTTGGAGACACCATTTGCAAATGAGGAAGCAACTTTTCTCCTTACACTAAAACGATATTAGCACGGTGGGAAGATATATTAGATTGCCACGGCAATCTGCCAGAATATATAGAGATATGAAGCATAATATATCAAGAGAAACAACGGATAGCTAGAAAGCATAAGAAACAAGTATTGCAGGACTGCCGTTTACATACTTGTGCAAGTTATAAAGATCAAAACTGAATTCATTTTGACAATAGATTTTCATATATAAAAGAATTATATGGCATAAAAATGACTACAAACAAAGCAATATTCACAACTACTATTATTTGTAGTTTCAACTAGGTTGGATTGGCTGCTAGTATTATTGAGATAAGACAATTAAAAAATCAATCACAAACATATATTCCGGATAATAGTAAGACATTAGTGCAACCAAAGACATTTTTTCAATTCGAGTCATACTGACAAAAGACTGTAGGTATATTCATCTTTGAGTCATAATTAAGTAACTATATCGCTAAGTAGCTTAAGTTGATTAGAGTATGTATCTTTCCATCTTTATACATCATTTCCGATGATCTTTGAATTGTCAGTACTTGGATACTTACCCCAACAAAAGAATTGGATACGATTTCTCCTTAAATTGCTACCATTACACAACTTTGAGGTCTTACCCGCAATCGGTGATTTGGTGCTTTGATAGAGTACCTAGGATAAACAGGGATAACTTAGCGAGAAAAATACGTATATGTGTAAGTATGTGTACCCACGTTCAAATAGTGTTTTATACCCTATACTGTTAGGAGTAACCAAGGTTGGGTTATTAACTATGGTTAAGGGGTAAACATGGAAAAAAATTTAGAAAACTTATCAAAAGAGAAGGACAAACTCAACTGTCCGTTTATGGGGGATGAATTAAAAGTTGCCCAGATCGTTGGGTTGACTGAAGTGTTTGGATTTCTATGAGGATATCTCTTAATTTTTGGCACTAGGGGATAAGATTGAATTTGAATGATTTTGAGTCAACAGCATTACATTGATTTATTTCTCAAAGCAATTTTATTTTTTTTTAAATAAACTGGGAACGGTATTACTTAAGCAGTTTCAGGCACTGCAAGCCTATGAAACAAAGAGGTTATCCATAAAGAGTAATCCACATATTCTTCTAGAAGAAGTTTGTCCTTCCTAACTCTTTTAGCTACACAATCAGCTAAATTATTGAAATCTCTCTTTACATGAGAGATTTTACAAACTTTTAAAGTAGAAATAAGAGATTTAATGTTTTTAATCAAATGGTTATTCTCCCATCTAACTAACATATTATTTAGAGAAATAGACTGCACAACCAGTTCGGCATCTGCCCTGAGTTGGACTTCAGAGATATTAAGATTCTTGATCCAACTTAGAGCCTCCAGTATAGCCATGCATTCTGCAGCTTCTGAGTCGATTACTCCGTCTGCATACGATCCCTTAACTCCATCAAAGGTACCTGCAGAAGACAACATCACCATGCCAGTGCCAGAAGTGAGCGTCAGGTAATCAAATGAAGCATCTACAAAAATCTTTGTAATATTATCTAAGTTTACAGGTATATCGGGAGGTATTGGCTGTGTAGGCATGCTATTCTTGGCTGCAAGAGAGAAATTATGAAGATGGAGATTAATTCTAGAAACAGTTGAAAGAGGGTTTAGAGATTTTTTTATTCGAACAAACTCAAAATGTACATTTCTATGGAACTAAATCTAGATATATCAACCATGCCACAGTTCTCATAAGAACCTCTCCCTGCCGGAAAGACAGAGCCAAATCATTTAAGTTTTTTGGGATTTATATGGAGGACCCGTTATGCTTCCATGTGATTGAGGACTCCTGGGATTTTGACCCAAGGGGGTCATCAGCCTTTGGGTTTGTGTCCCGTCTAAAAAATGTTAAGACTAATATAAGAATTTGGAATAGGGAGCATTTTGGGAACATTCAACAAAATATAAAGAAACTCACTCAAAATTTTAATCATGCTAAAAACAATCTCAACCTTCAAGATAATAACACCAGGATTCTGGAAATTAAAAGTGACCCAGAAAAATGGTATAATTATGAAGAAGCGTTTTGGAAAACAAAAGCTTCGGATAACAACTTGCATTTGGGAGACAGAAATACCGTATATTTCCACTCAACGGCTAACTATAGGGCTAGGAAATTGAGAATTGAGACAGTTAAAAGAGATGATGGAACTTGGTGCAATGATCGACAAGAAATAGTTGACACCTTCTACTCCCGTTTCGCCTTAATGGCTTTTTCCTCTCATCCTGATATTTCAGGATATTTCAGATCAAATCATCAATTTGATTCCCCAGTGTATAACTGATTTGGATAACTCCAAACTTATGGAAAAACCTTCAAAACTTGAAATAAAACTCATCCTCTTCGACATGCATCTAAACAAATCTCCGGGCCCGGACGGCTTCCCAGCTATTTTTAATCAAAAAAACTGGTTTCTCATCAAGAATGAGTTAACTAAGATGATACAAGACTTTTTTGAAACTATGTCATATTCTAAAAGAAATCAATTCCACTTTTGTAACTTTCATTCCGAAAATTGATGCTCCGGAAACACCAAAGGATTTTAGACCTATTTCTTTGTGTAATACTATATACAAAATCATCTCGAAACTCCTAGCAAATAGGATCAAACCTCACCTTGACAAATTTATTTCCCCTTATCAATCTGCTTTCATTCCTGGCAGGCAGATCTCCGACAACATTGTCATTGCTCATGAGATTATTCACACGATGAGAACCGAGAGAAAACACAAGAAAAAGAAAGGGTACATGGGTGTAAAAATAGATATGTCCAAAGCCTTTGATCGGGTAGAATGGCCTTTTTTGGTTAAAGTTATGGAAAAAATGGACTTCTGCAAAATCTGGATTGAGTTAATCATTCAATGCATATGAACCACCTCTAATGCGGTTCTTATCAATGGGTCTCCGTCGGGTTTCTTCAAACCCACTAGAGGATGAAGGCAAGGAGATCCTCTCTCACCGTACTTATTCATCACATGTATGGAAGCCCTCTCGAGAGTCCTCTTAGATGCCGAAAATAAAAAATGATAAGGGGGGTAAAGTTCGCTAAAGTCTCTCCATGTATCTCTCATCTCCTTCGGGATGATGATTGCCTAATATTCACAAATGTGGGAAAGAAGGAATGTAAGAACCTGGTGAAAATCCTTGACCTTTTTAGCGTTGGGTCTAGGCAACAAATTAACTATGATAAATCTGGGATCTTCTTTAGCAAATCGGTCCCAAATTGTGACATAAGGGAAATACAACAAATCCTTAAAGTGCGTAGAATTAGACTAGATGACAAATGTCTAGAGGTCCCGTTATTCACCCACAAGTCCAAAATCAAGTGTTTCGAATCTCTAGTTGGAAAACTCCATGGAAGACTAAAAGGCTGGAGGCTCCTCTCCCCTGCGGGAAAGGGGGTCATGGTAAAACATGTTGCAGACACTTTGGCAGCCTACCAAATGTCTTGCTTCGTGATTCCTAAAACTATAACCAAGAAAATGGATGTTCTCAACAGATCTTTCTGGTGGGGCCATGCTAAGGATAGTAACCGTGGTTGGTGTCCTATGGCATGGGGTATGTGTAAGCCCAATATCAGTGGTGGGCTTGGTTTCAAGAAATACGAAAAATTCAACCATGCTATGTTAGCCAAACTAGCATGGAGAATAATAAAAAAACCGAAAGCTTTGTGGTCAAAAATCCTAAAAACGAAATACTTCAGAAACATTTCCCCTTTAAACATCACTCAACCAAAAGTTAACTGTTCCTGGTTCTGGAAAGGACTTTGGAACGGTTTGAAAATCATCAAGGAGGTGGCCATCTGGAAGGTAGGAGATGGAGAGGATATCCATATAGAACCATAACAGGATACCCCTGGACAGCCCTAATATCATTTTGAGAAATGAGATCAAGCCCACCATAGAATATACCCTAATCAAAGTGAAGGACATTTTGCACCCCTCCTCTAAAGAGTGGAATGTAGATTTTCTGCATCAAGTTCTCCCCAGCGAGATTGTGCAAAATATTATTGGTATAGACCTGACCAACTCCAATGACTCGACCGACACTTTGATCTGGCCTTTAACAAATTTCTATCAAATTTGAAAGTGAAGTTGAAGAGCTACGTTAGCAAGTTTTCAACTATATACAGAACCTGACAAAAAACTTCCACTGCAAAAAGGTTCCCAAACGCCGGGCAAATTACCACCCTCTCTATCTAAAGTGGGACATTGACGGCCTTCAACTTGTCTAGCGAAACCTCCCTGTAAGAAACAAGAGTATGAAACATGATAAGAAAAGGTCCAACAATTATTCTGCGTTCACATACAAAATGGACTTGGGTCTAACAAGTTCAGGGGATCCGAAACCTACTGGTACTACTACAACTATGTTCATCTTTTAAACCCAAGTTAGATAAGGGTCTACACACAAAAGTGATCAATGTTTGTCTACCTTGAACAGGAAAGAAGGTTCAACATATAAACAATAGCTGAGAAGGTCAGGCGACCCGGACTAAACCATACAAATCACTAAGTTTGAAGGGAATCCTAGCCCAATGAAAAGCGAATTTTAACTCCACCAGGACATCTAGCAGTTCAATTTCACTCTCCAATCAGGACAAGTTCAGGTTCTAATGATAAACTTGGTATGACTGGTAATAAATTGTAATGGTACCTAACCTGAATGCATCTTCAAGTTCTTTATTCTTAGGATCCAGTTTCAAACCATCGAAAAAAGCATTTGCTGCATCATCAAGCCTCTGCGGCAAATACAGCAAAGATTGTAAACTGATCTCTTTAAATACAAAGGTGAGAGGAAAATTAACCGACAAAGAAAAATGGACGAATACGTACATTCAGCAGTTTGAGTGCGATGCCTGTCCTATAATACGCCTTTGGCCAGTCTGGTCTTTTCAACACGCATAGAGTAGCATCTTCCAAAGCATGATCTCCTTCATTTACATACGCAAAACACATACTCCTGTTGGATAGCACAGCTGCATCACCAGGTTTCCTTTTGAGTGCCTGAAAAACAAATCACCAGAGCGATTAGCACATCACTGGGGAAACAAAAAAACACAACTTAGCTTACAAGAAACTGACTAAAAAACAACATCAAGCCTAAAGATCAGTTTCCACGTTAGAGAAAATGCAAAGACAAGGTGGAAATTGTGGATACGACTGGTTTCCCATTTTAACTACACTACAGCAGAAACATGTGCCTCAGTGTAGGAATTACACTAGGTAACAACTCTAAAACACAAGTGAGATGTACATTTAAGTTTCATATCAGATTAAGCTTAGGCGACAATGATTTGAGAGGAACGTGTGCAAAACTGTGCTGTTGAGACTTGAAAGAAACCCCTGTTCTGAAATTTGACCGTAGATTTTGAACTAAGCATATACGAAACTGCATAGAAATATTTGATTACTGAAAAAGAAAGATTTCTAATATAAATGTAGATATTCCCAGCAATTCACTACACTATACAAGGAGGTGTATTCCAATTTCAACTTCCATTCAAAATTGAAATTCATTTAAGCACTTAATTTTATAGTGTTTCCGGTTACAAAAAGGTACCTCTGTGTACCAATACACTGCCAGCCAATACTCCTTTCTATGGAATGCACTTGTGCCCTTTGATTTTGCCTCATCAAAAGTGGCCTTCGCTTGAGGAATCATCTGTCAATAATGAAGATTTAACACAATGTTTTCACTTCAAAAGTTTCTATAACTACACATTTTGAGCTCCATTGCATGAAAGTTGAAACTGCCGAATGCCAATAAAAACAACAAGTATAAAATGGTGTGGCATATTACTGGAAACCTAATATCGATACACAACTTAGAGTAATAGTTGATTTACAGTATGCCAGTGAAAAGGTAGAGAGGTCATTTTGATTCCAAAATTTTAAAACATTGTTCAAAACCTCAAAAAAATATACATATTGTATCTACCTTATTGTCAAACTCCTTAGAATTTGCATGCTTCATTATTCCATTTATGCTCCAGTCAACATATGATGGAATACGAGAAGTCACAGGAAAAAGAATCTCTAACACCTTGACGAATATTTTTGTAAGCTGCGACTTCAATTGGCTTTAGTCCGTGCTGTGACAAAAAAGAAGAAGTTGACTTTCATAACCCAGACTACCATAGGCGAGACCAATGAATCATCTCATAGTGCCGCTTCGTTATATATCACGGAAAAGCCATAAAAAATCAAGAAATTAGCGCCTTTTAGCTACAAGGACGAAATAATCAAGGCAATCACTTTAATGACTCAAAGAGGCCCATGCAGCTTTATAAAATCTAAAGAGACGCGCATTCAACACAACAAGATGGTGTCCAATATATGAACAGAGACCAAATGTATAACTAGCTTACTATATTTGTAACATTTGGATCTGCACCAGCTTCAACCAGCAGCTTAATGATTTGTATTCCCCCTATTTCAACTGCAAGATTCAGAGCTTTTATTCTATCTGGTCCACCATTTGGATCAGCACCTGGTCCTGCCTACACAGATGAAAAAATGTTTACAAGAATATATAGGCTATATACACGAACCCAAAATGGTATAACAAACAAATGATGAAACTCCCGTCACCACTTGTACACACTCCCTAAAGACCCACTCAAAAGAAATGGAACCAACAGATACACGGGAATATACATCTGAAATCAAGAAAAAGAAATTTACACAAACTGTACATGATTCGCTAAGTAATAGTTTGAATCATACAAAGTAGTCTTAACAGATGTCATAAAACAAACAAGAATGAAGGAAAACACTTCTACCTTCAGTAATGCTTCCGCCAATTGCCAAGATTGGGAATATATAGATGAATGAAGTGGAGTAAATGTGTCACATAGGACCACATTTGGCTGCAAAAACAAAACAGAAGGTAGATTCAGTGATTCCCTTGATTAGAGAATAAAAAAAGGAGGCACTAACAAACATGTGCGTCGAGAGGAGGTGTATTATGATCACACTAGCATTGCAACAAGTATGTTGAAGGGCAAAAACTTAGAAAGCAATATTAGGCAGAAATTCAACCCAACAATGATAGGAAATGTAAGCTTTTAGTAAGATGAAAAGAGCTTAGCATATAATATATCGTGTATACAGGATCTAGCTTAAAATAGTTCTAATTCAAAATTAAAAATAAACACATGACGTGATCAAGCAGTTCACATCTAATCAGGATAATATTTAGGTTACCATTAAGGGTTGATTTAAGAATTAGTTAAACAGAGCGCCACACCCATTATGGAGAGAAGGTAATGCTACTCACATTTGCACCATGATCCAGAAGAACTTCAGCAGTACTGTGTTTGCCAGCAACGATAGCAGCTAGTAGCGGTGAGCCTTTACCATTCGAAACATCCACATCAATACCCTTTGAAAGTAGCAGGGGTATGATATCGTTATGCCCTGCAACACGAAAAAACACCAGGGCCTTATTTAGGCTACTAAGAAATGCCCGAATAACACATTTGAAAAGTTTACCAAATCAGTTGGAACACAACCTACCTCTCATGGCAACATGATGCAAAGGACTAGACTCTGAATTATCTCGTATTTCTGGATCGGCACCCACTTCAAGAAGATATTCCACAGCAGCCAAGTGCCCTTCTATGGCTGCCCAGGTTAGGGGAGTTACTCCTGCCATGTCGCGATTTTTAAGAATATCACTTTTAACTTGAATTAGTAGTACTCAAGCTCCAGAATTCACTATGAACAAATATGGCCATCTACTCACAAGCCACGCCATTTTTTTCTTACCGTTAAAATACACGAACCCACTGGACAATGTATTGGCCATAGAGCTACTATTCAATCTAAAACAGCCATCTCATTTTGGTTATAGTCATAAACAAGAAAACATAGAGTAGAGGGAACTTTGAAAATCATCGTTGAGAGCCATTTACTCGGGTTTATTCGGTTTAAAGCTTCATTAAAATCAATTAGTACTAAAGCTTGAAAAGCTATAATTAAGAAATCTCCTGCTCATGTGTAACTGTTGACACCGACAAAGTTCATTAACCCATGTTGGCATGACTTCATCATCATCTAATACCCAATCCCAAAACACCCACACCATTTTCAGTAGAGTTAATAAACAGAAACCAAAA
This sequence comes from Papaver armeniacum, assembly GCA_023531295.1. Taxonomy (NCBI): domain Eukaryota; kingdom Viridiplantae; phylum Streptophyta; class Magnoliopsida; order Ranunculales; family Papaveraceae; genus Papaver; species Papaver armeniacum. The sequence continues at coordinate 134,801 of JAJJWW010009713.1, forward strand.
GAGAGAATCACACAGAACAAAACAAAACAAAACAAAACAATTGAAGATGATGCAACTTAAGGTGGCAATAGGCATTTAAGAAAACCCCTAAACATGACCAATACACCAATACAAAAACATCAATTTCCAACTCCAAGTACTCCTAAGCTCTAACACAGAAAAACACCCAAAAACTAAAATTACTATCGAATCTACAGAATTACCCCCAAATTAGTTAATACCTGAATTACTTTTGACATCCACATCCACTTTCATCTCCTCAATCAGGTACTTGAGAACATCTGACCCTCCCTCCATCAGCAGCAAAATGAATAGCCCTTCTACCATCTTGATCTTTAGTAGTTTCAACAATTGTCTGTATTCCATGTCCAAGCATATGAGCTAGTGCTGCAGCAGATCCTGATTCAAACAAAAACAACATCATCATCAAAAAAAAAAAACTAAAAAAAACATCGTAAATGAAAAACACAAGAAATCCCTAAAAAAAGAAAGAAATCGATGGTTACTTTTGAGTCGGTCGAGTTCTCCATCATGAGCAGCACTAAGAAAGATCTTCCCTGTGAAATCAAAGAAGAATCAAACGGATTTAGTAAAGAGGTAGAAGAAATCAAAGGTCTAGGGTTCTAGAATGGTACGGACCTGTAGCAAACTCCATGGCTCTAAAGAAGAAGAAGAAAAGAGGGTTCTGATGGGAAATGAGCACAAGGAAGAGAGAAGGAGAAGGGGAAAGTGTTTTAACTCTTTATTGAAAGACGCGCCAAAGATATAACGGTGGTACAGTGAACCGGACCGGTTTGGAGTTGTGGTGTGAGTCTAGACTGACCTAGTCCGTTTATGCGTCTTTTACTTGAGTCGGACCAGTGGGTCATGAACTAGTTGTGGTGTACCGTGTACCCCGGTAAAAACGCTGAATGTGACTTGTTTCGAAGGCTCTTAAATAATTCGAGCCAAGTAACTCTATCAAAGTTGAAAGATGTATATATTTCAAAGTGGAAATATCAATTGTCAGTATTAGAATCCAACACGCCGCTTTCAAACAAAAAAAGCCCAAAAATCAACAAAAACACGATTTAGATAACTAAAAATTTGGTGAAAACACGAGGGACGCTCACCAGGAAGAATTTATCGATCAAATATCGTTCAAGACTATAACCAAAAACCAAACTATATTTAGTCTTTGGTTTAGTTTTGGTTTGCAGCGTAATTTGACGCTTCGCTTTGATTGGGGCGAGGAATAATTTGCGTTTGGTAATGAGACGTAAGTTTAATCTACACACTTGAAATAACTTTAATCTACGCCCGATGATGGGACGTAGTTTACATTTGCGCGTTATGATATTATGAAAGCGGTATTTTTATATTACGCCTCATCCAGACGTAGTTCCAAATACGTTTGACCAGACGTGATTTTAAAATCCGCCTGACTACGGGCGCAAATTATTAGTTTCGCATGTTATTACATGGGGCGCAATTTAAGTCTACGCCCCATCTTCCACCGTTTTACTACATGGGGCGCAATTTAAATCTACGCCCCATCTTCCACCGTTTTAATGTATTTCTCATATTAATTAAACTATGATGGTGCACTGCACACATTGTTTTGCTATCTTTGTGTAGGGCCCATATGTACTCAAGGTTATAATGTAGTCCTGTTTGCTTTTGATATCACAGCTTTTACTTCACCGAAAATAAAAAGGGACACGTTGCTTAATGGGTATTAAAACAAATGTATAAATGTTAAATATGCATCGTTCACTTCCCCATGTGGAGTTTCTGATTTTTCATACACTAGCGGTAGCTTTATCCCTGTTCCGGAACCCCGTGTTGGTTAGTAAGTACCCAGAACACTACGTGGCAATTTAAATACAGGCGTAGTTTAAACATTACGCCCCCAGTCCCAAGTTGCGTCCCATCAGGCGCGGTCCCAAGTTGCGCCCCATCAGGCGTAATGTAATATTTGCGTCCCATTCAGGCATATTTTGTATTTGCGCCCCATCAGGCGTAGTTCTGCATTACGTCTCTCCACGGGGCCGTTTTACAAATTACGTTCCACACCAAACGCTAATTTTAGACTCCGCTCAACATCGTTGGCGTAAGTTAAAGTTGTGTCCAACCCAAACGCAGGTTAACAACTACGCCCCATTCTAACTCCGCTCCACCAACCATTTACTCGACTAAAACCATATCTTTTATTTTTTTTTGGTTTTTAGTCTTTAGTTTTACTCGTCCCACTGCAGTTGCTCTAAGAAACCTCAGAGCATAATAAGTTGGACTATCCCCATGATTTACAAGACCTGATTCTTTAACATATAGTTACACAACTTTAAAACAAAAACAAATTCCACCACAAAAAAATATTTCAGATGTTGGTAATATTACTAGCCTTTCAATCTAAAGTGGGACATTGATGGCCTTCAACTTGTCTAGAGAAACCTCCCTGTAAGAAACAAGAGTGTGAAATAGAATAATAAATAGGTCGAACAATAATTCTGCGTACCTGTCTGATCAAAACAAAACAAAAAAATAATTCTGCATTGTTCAATGATATACAATAGTTACATTTCACATACAAAAATCGACTTGGGTCTAAGATAATGATCTGAGTCAACGATTCAGGGGAACTGAAACCTGCCAGTACTAAGACTATCTTTCAAGCTTCTATCTCTATTCAAGCAACACAGTCACTCTAGACCCAAGTTAGATGAGGGTTTCTATACATTTCTTGTGGAAACATATGGAGGGACACTGGACTCAAAGTTTATCGATTTTTCTACTTTAAACAGGAAAGAAGGTTGAACATATCAACAATATCAGGGAAGGTCAGACGATTCGGACTAAACCACCAAGTACAAAAGGAACTCTAGCCCAATCAACCAGAGTGTTAACTCCAATGTGCTGATGGTTATTGGTCATCTAACCAACATCTTGCAGTTCCATTTCACTCTCCAAACAAGACAAGTTCAGGTTCTAATAATAATTTGCCAAGCAGGAATAAATGAAAAGGTAGAACTGGTAATAAAATGTAATGGTAACTAACCTGAATGCATCTTCAAGCTCTTTATTTTCAGGATCCAGTTTCAAACCATCGAAAAAGGCATTTGCTGCATCATCAAGCCTCTGCGGCATATGCAGCAAATATTATCAAAAAAAAATTGGTTAAAGAAAAAGAAGAGATGAAAGTTAACCGACAAGGAAAAATTGAAGAGTATGTACCTTCAGCAGTTTGAGCGCTACGCCTGCCTTATAATACGCCTTAGGCCAGTCTGGTCTTTTTAACAAACATTGATTAGCATCTTCCAAAGCAAGATTTCCTTCATTTACATACACATAGCACATGCTTCTGTTGGATAGCACAGCTGCATCATCAGGTTCAATGCTGAGGGCCTGAAAAACAAATTACCAGAGCGATTAACCCATCATTGAGGAAAAGAAAAAACACAACACAGCTTCAAAGAAATAAATAGTTTCCATGTTAGAGAAACATGTGCCTCTTCAAATGAATTACATTAAGCAACAACTTTGAAACATCAACTGAGAAACAGAAACCACTGTTCTGAAATTTGACCATAGATTTTGAAATAAGCAAATAAGAAACTGCATAAAAATATATTTTCACTGACACAGAATAATGAAGGCTTGTACAGTAATTCGTTTCTAGATCATGATTGGCAGATGCACATGTCTAGTATAAATGTAGATATTCACTGTAATTCACAAATGATCTAAACCATATCGCATATGATGATATGAATGCTTAAAATAACCACATTATACATGGGAGGTGTATTCCTATTTCGCCTCCCATTTAAAAGCTATCAATATAATTAAAATTCATGTAAACACACCTTATAGTGTTTCCAGTTTAAAAATGTACCTGGGTGTACCAATATAGTGCCAGAAAATACTCCTTTTTAAGGAATGCACTTGTGCCCCTTGATTTTGCCTCAAGAAAATTCGCCTTCGCTTTAAGAATCATCTGTCAATAATGAAGATTTAAAACAACATAGTCACTTGAAAAGTTTCTATAAACTACATTTAGGAGCTCCGTTGTTTGGAATCAAAGTTTGAAACTTCCTAATGCCAACCTAACATCAACCCAGAACATCAACTTGATTCACAGTATGCCAGTGAACAGATAGTGAGGTTATTTTGGTTCCAAAATGTTCAGACACTATTCAAAACCTCAAAAGAAATATACATATTGTACTTGCCTTATTGTAAAACTCCTCAGAATTTGCATGCTTCATTATTCCATTTACGCTCCAGTCAACATATGATGGAATAGGAGAAGTCACAGGAAAAAGAATCTCAACACCTGGGCGATTATCTTTAACAGCTGCGAGTTCAATTGGCATTAGTCCGCTCTGCGACAAGAAAAAGTTGACAATCATAAACAAGACAACCACCGAATCATAACACCGCTTCTTCTCATAACACGAAAATGTGATTAAATATCAAGAAAGTTGCACCTTTCTAGTGCAAGGACGAAATAATCAAGACAGTCCCTTTGATCATTCGACTCAAAGAAGCCATTGGAGTTTTATAAAATCAAAAGAGACGCTCATTCAATACCACTATATAAACTTTTTAAGTATTATTTAATGTCAGTCACAACAGATGATGTCCCATAAATGAACATAGACCAAAAGTATAATTAGCTTACTATATTTGGAACATTTGGATTCGCGCCTGCTTCAACCAGCAGCTCGATGATTTGTATTGCCCCCATATGAACTGCAAGTGGCAGAGCTTCTATTCCATCAGGTCCACCATTTGGATCAGCACCTGCCTACACAGATGAAAAAATATTTATAAGAATAAGCTTATAAATAAACATATGATGCTATACCTAACGACCCGCTCAAAAGAAACGGAACCAAGAGAAACATGGAAAGTTCCGTAATACACAACTGAAATCAAGAAAAAGAAATTTACACAAAATGTACACAATCCATAAAGTATTAGTTGGACTCAGACAAAGTAGTCTTAACAGATGTTATAAAACCAACAAGAATGAAGCAAAATATTTCTACCTTCAGTAGTGCTTCCGCCAATTGCCAAGATTGGGTATATATAGATGAATGAAGTAGGGTAAATGTGTCACATAAGACCACATTTGGCTGCAAAGATAAAACAGAATGTAGATTCAGTGATCCCCTTGATTTGGGACTAAAAAAGGAGGCACTGTGGAAGTAGAAGGAATGATTCCATGCTATTATCATTTTCACATAACAAATATGTACGTAGGGGAGGGTATTATCATCACACTAGCATTCTAACAAGTATGCTGGCGAGCAAGAACTTATAAAACAACATTAGAAAGAAATTCAACTCAACAACGACAGGAAATGTAAGCTTTTAGTTAGATCAAAAGAGCTCACCATACAATATATCATGTATATAAAATTTAGCTTAAAATAGATCTAATTCAAAATTAAAAATGAACTGATGTCAGGATCAAGCAGTTCACATCTAATCAGGATAATATTTAGGTTACCATTACGAGTTCATATAAGTATTCGTCAAACAGAATGTGACACCTATTCATGAAGAGAAGGTAATTGCTACTCACATTGGCACCATGATCCAGAAGAACTTTAGCAGTACTGTGTTTGCCAGCAACGACAGCAGTTTGTAGCGGCGAGCCTTTACCATTCGAAACATCCACATTAATACCTTTTGAAAGTAACAAGGGTATGATATCATCATGCCCTGCAACACGAAAAAACATCAGGACCTCATTTAGGCAACTCTAAAATGTCTGAATAACATGTTTGGAAAGTTACCAGATCAGTTTGAAACACAACCTACCTTTAAGAGCAACATGATGCAACGGACTAGAATTTGAATCATCTAGTATTTCAGGATTGGCCCCCATTTCAAGAAGATATTCCACAGCGGCCAAGTGCCCTTCTTTGGCAGCGTGAGAAAGGGTAGTTATACCTGCGAAACACGTCACCATAAAGTGTATAATTTCACAGACTCGCGTTCACCGATTTTTAAGAATAGCAACTTTAACTTCAATTAGTAGTTTAGTACCATAGCTCCAGAAGTCATTCTGAACAAATATGGCCATATACTACTCACACCACTTTTCTTATCGTTAAAGCACACTAACCCACTCGACAATGTATTAGCCGTAGAGCTACTATTCAATCTAAAACACCCATCTGATTTTCGTTATGGTCATAAACAAGAAAACATACAATACAGGGAACTTTGAAAATCATCGCTTGGAGCCATTTACTCAGGTTTATTCAGTTTTAAGCTTATTTACTTTAAATTCAATTACTCAATTAGTACTAAAGCTTCAAAAGCCATGATTAAGAAATCTCCTGCTCATGTGGAACTATTGACACCAACAAAGTTCATTAAGACATGTTAATTGTTGGCATGTCTTCATCTTCATCTAATATCCAATCTCAAAACACCCTCACCAATTTCACTCCAGTTATAGACAGAGACCAAAAATAGAACCACCAAAAGAAAACAACACAAATCAAAACAAATATTCTTAAGGAGGCAATAGGCATTTAAGAAAACCCCTAAACATGACCAATTCATCAACACAAAAACAACAATTTCCAATTCCTACTCCTACAGAAACACCCCCAAATTACATAATACCTGAATTACTTTTGACATCCACATTAACTTTCATCTCCTCAATCAAGTACTTAAGAACATCCACTCTCCCTCCGGCAGCAGCAAGATGAATAGCACTTCTACCATCTTGATCTTTAGTAGTTTCAACAATTGTCGGTATTCCAACCCCAAGTACACGAGCTAGCGCCGCTGCAGATCCTGTTCCAAAAAAACAAAAAAAACATCATCACCAAAAAATTCAACAAAACATCACCAAAAACCCCAATAAATCCTTAAAAGAAACTGATGCTTACTTTTGAGTCGGTCGATTTATGAGCAGCATTAAGTAAGATCTTACCTGTAAAAACAACAGGCTGATTTAGTAAAGAGGTAGAGAAGATGAAGAGAGATCAAAGAGTGAAAAAACTCCAGAGAGGGTTATAGGTAGAACGGACCTGCAGCTGGAACATACTCCATGGTGAGAGAAGAGGACGAAGAAGATGAAGAAGAGAAGAGGGCTTTGTGTTGGGAAATGTGAAGAAAAAGAAAAGTGTTTTAAATTGTTTAATGAAAAACGCGCCAAGGGTTGGAGAGTTGATACAGTTAATCGGATCGGTTGGGAGCTGTGGTTTGAGTCTAAATAGGTCTAGTGTCTTCCCTTTTTACCATGGTTGGGACAACCAAAAAAGAAAAAAAAAATTGATAAATGAAACATCACACTTAATTTTACTAGTACGATCGTTGCCACGGTGGGAGGGCCGACCGAAGAAGAATGTCCATGACTATTTTCGTCCCGTTTCAGAAAAGGTAATACTTTCACCTCGTTTCAGAAAAAGTGACATTTTCGCCTCGTTTCGGAAAAAGTGATACTTTCGCTCCATTTCGGGAAAAGTGATACTTTCGTTCTGTTTCGGGAAAAGTGATACTTTCTCCCCGTTTTGAAAAAGTGATACTTTCGCCCCATTTCAGAAAAAGTGATACTTTTCCTGAAATGAAGCGAAGTATCATTTTTCCAAACGAAAAAGTATCACTTTTCAGAAAATGTAACGAAAGTATCAATTTTCCCGAAATGGAGCTTAAAGTATCACTTTTCCCAAAACGGGATGTGATGGTATCATTTTTCCTGAAACGGGATGTGAAAGTATTATATTTTCTAAAACGGAAAATTAGTCGATCCATAAACCAAAATATGGTTGCATGATGTGTTATGCATCCTTTGTGGTGGTTTGTATAATGGCTATGCATTCAATTTTCGAGAATTGTGCTTAAAATGATAGTATCATTATTCTTGAAACGGACGAAGTACATCGTTTTATTAGTTGCAAGGGAAAATTAGTTGATGCATAAACAAATATTTTGCTACATAAAGTATTATGTATTTTTTGTGTGGGTTTGTATAATGGATATACATTTAATTTTCTAAATTTGTGCCTAAAATGATATATATCTCTGATTTTTTCGTAAAAACTCCAAATTTGATATTGTTGTTTGTACTTGTTGCGTAGAGTTTTTTATAACCTTTCTAACGAGATAAAATTTGTAAAATTCCAAGGCACGGATTTTTAGATATGTTATATTAAAGTTTGTTTTTCAATTATACCCCTGAAAAGATAGGATACACAAGTAGTTATAGTAATTGGACTAAAAGGGAGGGACATTTTTGGTTTTTCGGCCCTAACCATTTTCAATCTTTTTGTGGTAATTGATCACTTAGATTTTAGAAAAAAAAAAGTGGGCCATATAAAGGGACCTCCCGCTTCGCTCGGTCGGCCCAATTAGTGTTTTTAGAAAGATATCATTATTGAACCAAAAGAATATAAATCCATTCTTAGAAAGATATCATTATTGAACCAAAAGAAATAAAAACAAGAAATTAAACACTAAATTTCATCATAAAAACCAACTAGTGGTTTGTGCACAGCATTCCATCAACAGCGGTATAAAAATGGTTCAAATTACCTAAGCTCCATCACAAACTGAATTTACTCATCTACATTTCCCCTAATACATTGTGAGAAGAGAAATAACAATACAAAGAAACATCAAAGACAGTACATCAACGAGTAGCACTATCCACCCGTGTAAGTACACTCATTTATCTCCATCGCCACGTGTACTAGCAGAACCCACGTGGAGGCCATGTCCTAAAAAGGGATGACACGTAGGGGCATCCATGGCGTCTAGACAACGCGCCATCTGTCAAGACCAACGGTCGAAGATGAGGGAGCATCCAAAGTAGATAATCCCACGCAACACCAATGAGTTACTCTACCCCATCACGAAGTGAGATGTAATCAACGGTTGGGGATAGTCCAACCCGACACGAGACGTGACAAGGGAGGACCGACACCGCCCGGCACCTGATCTGGATAGCCCCAACCACTCGTATTTAATGATGCTCAGAGGGCACGTGTCAGACGACCCACGAAGAAAGCGAGGATAGGTCAGCGTAACGAGCGTGAGTATTATAGAAGCCGCAGAGTGACAGGGAAGTCCGCGGACCATGCACAGAGCACAAGAAGATAAGATCTCAACAGCTCTTTGTCAGTGGACCCACTTGATTTAGCTATATATATGAACATCCCTTCCACGTAAAAGGGGTCGAGAGTAGAACTAAGGAATAGGAGAGAGAATAGTGAGAAGTAAGTATGTGTTTATGGAGAATCTCTCCATAAACCACGTAAATCATCGCCTCCTTTACTTTTGTAACCGTTTACTTTATAGTGAATATCTCCGGATCCGTGGACGTAGGCCTTAGTGCTGAACCACGTAAATCATCGTCTCCTTCACCTTTAGCACTTGTATAGTTTCATTTATGTGTTTACGTCTCAGATCTATCACTTTGGGGATGATGACGAGATCATGACGAACTCGCGGGGTTTGGAATCCATGAATCATCATCTACCAAGGCATATTATACTCTACTCGCACTTTAATGCATGTGTTCAATTCTTGTTAAGATTGTTTGTGATCACGCGGACTATACATGGTTTCCGTGTTCACAATTTGGCGCTAGAAACAGGGACCTTGTCCCGGTAAAAAGATTTATCTTTCCCTGTGACTTTAGGGTAACCCAAAAATTTTGTTTAGAACGTAGGCAGATCTCTGTTTAAACTCACTTTTTGCATGTATCCGTATTCTTTGTGCTATCTAACAGCTGATCTGGGCCTTTTACGAACTTTTAACTAGCAGATCTGAGTTTGGGGCTATCTTTTCGCATATATTTACGTCTATTGTATTTTCTACCAACAAATCTGGGCATTGTGTAACCTTTAAACCAACAGATCTGGGTTTTAACTGATATTTCGAATATAATTTCCACCAAGAGATTTAGACTTTTTGCAAACAACAACCCATGGACCTTATCTCGGTTAAATCCGCATCCGTCTATGTTTTTCGTATTGTTCGCCAAACTAACAGCCTGAGTACGCTCATTACCACTAGAAATCGAGCTTATGAAATCAAGTTTGAACTAACAAGACTAACCCGTGGACTTTTTGTCTCGGTTTACCTCCATGTTCTCTCGCGTGAGAATATTGCAATGGAAAGGAACAAAGATGCCGGAAAGACAAAGGTACCTTCAAAAGAGGCACATAGGACTACGCCAGTAGTAACAAGGAGCAAACAAAGGGCGCGGGACTCACAGCCGGGGACAAGACGCAGAATGGAGCGGAAAGCACATTCCTTTCAGATGCGGGCATCATTGCAATGGAAGCAAGGAAGGCCGCGGCGGCAAAGGCTGCTACACCTACCGAAGGAACTTCTCAAGTGGTCGCCTCCAAAGTGACAGCTACAACCAGGCCTACGGAACCTCGAGAAGCAGTAGCAGAATCAGTAATCCAGAACCCCCCCTATGGGATGCCGCAGACTAACGAGCAAAACGAACAACTGCACGCAGGATCCTACGAAATGATAGAGCCGGGTAGACAGATAGCAGTGGAAATCAACACCGTGGCCCCCGAGGGACAAGCTCAGGTTCAGATAGGAACAAATCAAGCATCAAACCAGTCCGCGCAGTTTTTGGCACAATTAGAAGAACTAAAACGGAATCAGCAGACATACGCGGATGCGGTGACCTTACTAGCCCAAGAGAACCAGCAATTAAGAGAGAAGATCCTCCAAAGCGCGGAGCTAGAGAATCGACGATGACGAGGCTAACTCGGCCAGCTGAGAATAGAGGGCGGAGGATGATCCTCGAGAACGCACCTGCGATAGTCAACCAAAGAGGAACACCCCAAAGAGGTGCGCGGAATAACAGAAGGCCCGACCCGGACTATCACCCAGACACGTCAGACTACTATGATGAGGAGGCCACGACGTCACAACCTACAAGGAAGGCACGGCCTTCCATTCAAGAAGAGAACTTGTTTGGCAATGGAGAGTCTCGCGCAGAGATGTTAGCAGAGATCAATCAAATCAAAACCAGACAGGAGGTGGAAGACTAGAACAAAGGTTATGAAGGAAGCCAACACCACCCCACTTGCACAACATTTGGCCACGCTATCATACGTTGAAGTGCCGGTCCCATCCTTCGGGGTGTTACGACGGATCCACCGATCCCGCTGCTCACCTACGATATTACAACAGGGTAATGGCCAGATGGGACCACGACGAAGCTATACTTTGCAGATACTTCCCTTCAAGCCTGAAAGGATCCGCGCTATCTTGGTTTGATAACCTCAATCCTGGATGGATCAATTCGTATGATCAACTCATGGAAAAATTCTTGGCCACCTACATGTACAACAAGGTTGTAAACACAGGGATGAACAAGCTCTTCTCACTTGCAATCAAATACAAAGAGTCCATTCGAGAATACACGGATAGGTGGCACAAGATATGTCAAGCCATAGGACATGTGGATCCCGTGGTGAGTATTAATTGTTACAAATGGGGACTTGACAGGATGAGCCCATTGTTTGTTGAAATCCACGGTACCTCTCCAACCACAGAGGGAGATTTGAGGATAATCATCGAAAAATATGCGAGGTTGGAAGAAATTCAAAAAGAGAACCCGAGAGCACAGGCTCAACGACCCCCACGGACCAACTCCGCGGAACTAGCGAACAGATCAAGCGAACACCAAAAGGATCGGAAAGATGACCACAAAAGGGGTGGAAGAAAATTTGAAGACCGAGTCTACACAAAGCTCAATGCCAGCTACTCACGCATTTTAAAGGAGATCAAGGATCGTGAAGACTTAGACTGGCCTTGGTCTAAGGGGAAACAACCACCGGCCTCGGCAGAATCCAAAGAGTATTGCGATTTCCACTACTTCTATGGGCACACAACTGAGAAGTGCAAAAATCTTAAGATAGCGATACAAAAGCTGATTGATGCAGGGAATCTCAAAAAGTATGCGAGAAAAAGGCTGGAACGGAGGACGTAACCAAACAAAGACAAACATGTCCAATTGCCGGAGGGTAACCGTACTTGAACACTATATCCTCGCTCGGAAAACAAAGAACCAACCCTAACCGCACTGAGATAGGGAAAAGGCGAGGAAGCAATTTGAAGACTATTGTGAGCTCTACAACCTAGACGGAAAAGAAGTGGAAGAGCACGAAGAATGGATGAACGCACCCCTAACCTTCGAGGCCGAGGACATTGAGGATGACATGGAAGATCACAACGACCCTTTGATCCTCACTCTGCCAATCGCAGGATGCAACATAAAGAAAATACTCATTGATGGAGGGAGCTCCGTAAACGTCCTGTTTCATGATACCTTCAAGCGTATGGAGCTTAATGACGAGCAACTCTTGACCTCGCACTACACCATCTACGAGTTCAATGGCACGGCTACGAAGCCTATCGGGGATATTATCTTGCAAGTAGACGCAGGTCCCATGAAAGTTAATGCCCGCTTCAGTGTGGTGAACACGCCTTCACCCTACAATGCCATTATTGGACGAAAATGGGTCCACAAACTTAAGGGAGTCGCATCCACCTACCATCAATACCTTAGGTTTCCTACTCCTTTAGGGGTAATGGAAATCAAGGGTGATCAAGTTTCCGCAAAGGAATGCCAGGCAATGCAAATACGGCTCAACAATGAAGAAGATGAGAAAATAAGAACCCGCAGGGCCTGGAACAAAGCAATATCCAAGGACAAATCCATCGACGAATACTTGGAAGAAATCTCAGGAAAAAACTTGTCTAAGGGGAACTCCGTAGGGAACACGGAAGCATCAACATCAAATGCTAACCAGGGCGCTCTCGCTAACAAAGAATCGAGCCTACCAGATAGCAATTAAAGAAAGTCCCCCACCTTGGGAACCGAAGCCCACGTTTACATCCTTGGAGTGAAGGAAGTTAACATAGGGACGGAGCAGAACCCAAGAAAGATCAAGATAGGAACTCTAATGGGCGGAGAACGCGAAGCCTCACTAATAAAACTACTAAAGGAATGCGCGGACATCTTCGCATGGAAACTATCTGATATGCCTGGAATAGACCCGAAGACAGTACAACATGAGTTGCGCATTAAACCTGGCACACCCCCTGTACGACAAAAGATACGAAAGGTGGCTACAGAGTATTACAAAGCGGTAGAAACGGAACTGCGAAAACTGTTGGAGGCCGGTTTTATAAAAGAAGTCAAATATCCTACTTGGATCTCTAACATGGTAATAGTACCAAAGAAGAATGGAGGGTCGAGAATGCATCGACTTCACCAACTTGAACAAAGCATGCCCCAAGGATAGTTATCCGTTACCCAACATTGATCGGCTAGTCGACGCAAAGTAGAAGGATACGAAGAGTTATCATTCATGGACGGATACTGGGTATAACCAACTATTTTTAGCGAAGAAGATCCAGCAACATACAACATTTTACACACCCCACGGTCTCTATTGCTATGTAAGGATGCCTTTCGGACTCCGGAATGCGGGAGCAACGTACCAAAGGATGGTCGATGCTATTTTCAAGCCGTGGATCGGCAGGACCCTAGAGGTCTATGTTGACGATATACTCGTAAAGAGCAGATTGAGGAAGAACCACCACCAGGATCTGAGGGACATCTTGAAGCTATGAGAGAACACAAAGATGAAGGTAAATCCAGGAAAAATGCACGTTCGGAGTAACATCAGGAAAATTCCTTGGGTACCTGATGACAAAAAGGGGCATTGAAGTAGATCCCGCAAAAATCCGAGCCATAGTAGACATGCCATCCCCAAAGAACCTAAAAGAAGTACAAAAGCTCAATGGATCCCTAGCAGCCCTGGGAAGGTTCATCTCAAGATCCTCGGATAGGTGCAAACTCTTTTTTAACATACTGAAAAAGGGGACAAAATTTGAGTGGACGGCAGAATGCGAAGAAGCTTTCCTAGGCGTCAAACAGTACCTAGCAGAGATCCCTATCCTTCGAAAACAGACCACGACGAAGTTTTGGCACTATACATTGCAGCAACAATGACGATGCGATGAAGCGCGAGATTTGTCAGGACCCACACAAAGGAGGAGCAACCGATCTATTATGTCGACAAGACTATGAATTTCAGAAAGAAACTACACAAGAATCGAACAACTCATCTTAGCCGTCGTATGGTCTACATTAAAACTGAGGACGTACTTCTTAACGCATGACATACGTATCCCATGCCGAGCGCCCTTAGAAGCTATCCTCAAAGGGGCAGGAAAGGTAGGACGCATAGCGAAATGGAGCACATACCTCGACCAATTTAATATCCACTATGAGCTTCAACACTCTCAGAAATCGTAAGTGTTAGCGGACTTTCTAGCAGACCTACCTTTGGACAACGAAGAAGAGGTGCGCATACAAGGATGGAGGGCCGCGGGTGCCCCTGAAATGGAAAAACAAAAGGAGCCAAATAACATTCTTGAACCAATGAACCCACGAAAATGGGAGGTCTTTGTCGACGGTTCCAAAAATAGAGAGGGCGCGGGGATAGGCACCGTCATCACCACGCCCACGGGAGATAAGATCGTGCATGCATTCAGATTGGAATTTGAAGGCCATACAAATAACATCGTAGAATACGAAGGAGTGGTCCATGCCCTCCGCTTGATAATTGAATTAGGGATACAAGAAGTACGGTTGACAAGTGACTCACAACTAATCATACGGCAGATAGGCTACGAATACAATGTGTATGACGAAACACCGATGGCATACATGGCTCTGTACAAACGTTGGTTTCCCAAATACCAAAAATCAAATTTCGACATCCGCGTAGGAAGGAGCTCGTACACGCATATGCCCCGGCATATATATCGGCCATGCTTAAAAATGAGGATGTCGAAGCAATCAAGATAAAAAGAGTGTACGAACCATCCATCAAGCCCCAAGAAACATGTGCGGCTAACCAACGCAAGTCTAAGGAGGAAGATATCTCCGATGATGATGTCGGAGAGCACATCTTCGACGACTTCCAGAACGATGACATCACGCGACAAGTTCGATGAGGACGACGATTACACCGAAGCGATTGAGAACCGAAATCCACTCTTTCCTAAAAGAGGGGAAACTCCCCAGGATACCAAACAGGCTAGGAAAGTACAATCCAGAGCAGGGATGTACGAACTAAGAGACGAAACCTTATATAGAAAATCATTCCTCGGGCCACTTCGTCGCTGTCTGTCTCGATCAGAGGGACATATCATCTTGAAAGACATCCATAGATGAGACGCGGGGAATCACGGTGGAATGAGATCCCTTGCAGATAAGGCGAAGACGCAGGGCTACTACTGGCCAACCATGATCCGAGACGCGGCTAGAATGGCGCAAAGGTGCGAAGAATGTCAAAGATTTGGCAAACGAATCCACGCCTGACCCACAAAATTGAACTCGTGGACAGTCCGTGGCCCTTTGGGAAATGGGGGATCGACATAGTAGGCCCACTCGTATCAGGGACAGGGAAAAGAAGATTCCTAATAGTGGCAACGGATTACTTCAGCAAGTGGGTAGAAGCAAAGGCACTGGCAAGAATTCGGGATTCAGACGTCTTTACTTTTATTTTTCAAAATATCATCTGCAGGTTTGGCATCCCCGCAGAGATAGTTTCCGACAACGGTAAACAGCTACAAGGAAAGAATATTGACTTGCTGTTCAACACCTTCAAAATTCGAAAAAACAAATCCACCCCCATATACCCACAAAGCAATGGACAAGCAGAAGACACAAACAAAACTTTGGCACTTATCCTTAAGAAACAACTAGACGAGTACAAGGGGCGGTGGTGTGAACAGCTACATAACGTTCTATGGGCATATAGGACGACTCGAAGATCAGCTACCGGAGAGTCCCCGTTTTTACTCACGTACGGAGTGACGGTAATCCTCAAGGAAATTCTACTCCCAACTACAAAGACAGAAGCATGGGAAAAGAATCTCACCACGGACATGATGTTGGAAAAGCTTGACGACCTCGAAGAAAGGAGAGAAGCGGCACTGCAAAGAATGGAAAACTACCAACGTAGGCTAGCCAGAGAATATAACAAAAAAGTGAAACTTAGGAATTTTGTAGAAGGGCAGTATGTGTTGAGGACCATTCCCCAATACCAGCGAGAAAAGAAGTGGGGAAAATTAGCACCAACTTGGGGAGGACCCTACGTAATACACGACATCGCAGGAAATGGCTCTTACTATCTGCGCAATCTGAAAGGGGAAATCCTCATGCATCCGTGGAATGCCAAATATCTCAAGCCATACTACCCATGATCAACCACCTGCGTGTGAATTGCAGAAGAAGAAAACGGACTTGCAAGTCCACATGTTTCTATCTCTGACAAAGGAATAACGCACCTTAAACTTTTCAATCAATCCAAGCTTTCATTTTCAAGTATCATATTCCATTCATTACCCACGCGCATTTCAATTTATTCAAAACCCACAACCTATACCATATGAGACACATGTATATACTACTTACACAATGTACATTGAAAACCATATCACATCTTAATAAAATATCGATACTATCGTTACCCCGTGGATGTAGGCCTTAAGGCCGAACCACGTAAATCGTTGTGCAGTTACTATTATTAAGAATTGACATTATACTTAGTGAGAGGGATATCCCACACAAAGCGTGGATCTTACCCACTGCAATATACCGGGAAATATCCCATACAAAGCACACGCATGCAATATATCGGAGCATACACATGCAATCTCTTGGAACTCCCCCGTAAGCGTCTATAAGTGTACGACCAGGGGCGACTTCCTGTAACGAGATACCGAGCAATATTACAAGCCGCGAACTCAATGGAATATATCCTTGAACGTCGGCCAGACCCCCAGATTCAGAATCCTCTGGCCAAGGAATTAGCTGGACGGGGTGCAAGGTCACAAGACAATTCCGGGGATATCAACCTACGGAATTGCGCAAACAATACACTTTCTCAAATTCAAAGATCAACATCCTTGGATAGTAAACACTACGGAATTACTCATTACGTTAACTTAATTTGCAAAGCCAATAGATGCAAATTCAACAAAATACAAATTCAAATTTAAACACCAAAGTTTGATCTAGTACATGGCAGTTGATTACAAGCCTAGCAAGAAGAGTAGCAAAAACGCCAAAAAGGATAAGCAATCGAGATCAATCCCTAGCATCCTAGATATGATCTGGGGAAGGAGCGTTATCCGCGGGTTTGTCCTTCGGCCGAGGAAGGAACACTACCCCCAGAGGAGGGCCCAAGAGCTGAAGGGAGCGCGCAGCAGAGGACGCCGAGTATAATTCTTGTTTAACCCGTGGTTTTCCCGAGATCCAACTCAATCTCACCAAGAGTTCTATTAATCTCTTCGCCAACCGCTTTACGAGCCACGAAGCCTATGGCTACACTCTTCATCTCTACTGATTTAGGGAAGTGGAAAGAAGGTCCACCTTTTGATTGGCATGCTTCAGCGTTTCCTCCTGAGACAAGGCCATACCACGGTGGTAATTGACTTGACCCTCCAATTGAACTACCTTAGCCTGAGCTTTGGCAAATTTGTCATCCGCAGCTCGAAGTTTGTCCCCCGGAGCTCTACGGATAATAGAAAGAGAACAGTTATAACAAATACAATACAAAGCACACTCGATGACAAAAACGTATACCTTCACAATGATCAACGCGGAATTCCTTGCTTCTGCGGCATAATCATATTCATTTGATAACCTATCATAATCTACATGCAGAAGCTTATGAGCATACTGACTCGCGCTTAGGTCATCTCGAAGCATCGAGTCCGAATGACGATATCGATTAACCTCATCATTCTTCGATTCCAACCCCTTGTTAAGACGATACATAGTCACCTCTAAGTTTTTCTCACGCTCAACCTGACGGGCCACATCAGCTCGAGATGCGGATAAGGCACTACTGAGAGCACTAGATTCTGCCCTAGCATCGTCTCTTTCCTTAGCAAGACGCTGCATATAAGCCCGCACATCCGAGGGATGAGAAGACCGCGCCGCCGCAGCCTCATCTTCCATAACATTAAGCTTAATTTCTAAAGAGGAAATTTGACCGCGGGCTTTCTCAAGATTATCCCGCGTCCATAAAAGAGCCCCGTTGAACAAATGACGGTCATGGTTGTTTCGATTTTGCAGATCTACCAAGCAAAGCTTTTTCTTACGCCATTCTTCGGCCATAGCGTTATGAACATCCCGCGGGCATTCCATTTCTCCGATTCACTCTTAAGTTTTTCAACTAACTCGGCAATACGACCTTTTTGACGAGTTCTCTCATTCCAAGCCACAACAACTGGGAACTCCACCCATCAAGACAAGACAGGCGGGAGGAGGGAAGAAGGAGAAAACTCAGAACATATAAGGAGCAGGAAACTATCAAAGAAGAGGAGACACAGGACTGGGAAATAGACGAAGAGTTCTTCTCATCAACCGCTAACTTGGCCTTATCCGAGGCCGCTCGTAACGCATTTTTCTTCGCCTCTTCCGCGTCCCCGCTCGCTCCTTACGCTTAAGCAGACCCTTCAGCTTTGCTATTTCCTCATCTTTAGCGGAGACCGAAGCTTCAACGCCCGAAAGCGTCTCTTCACAATGCCGGAGCTTCCCTTCTAGCTTGAGAGACTTAGCCTTGAAGAGCCGGTAAAGATGATGGTTACAATACTCACTCCTCATCATCTACCAATCAAAAAGGGAAATTAGTTCACAACACACTTAAGCAAAATCAGGGGTAGAAAGAGCAGGACAAACCTCCAATAACCGCTGTTGGGGATAATTATACCGGTACCCATCAAGCAATGGCCATCATGCCAAAGAACCGTAGGGGGATCCACCACGAGATCAATCCCGGCTGGTCACAAGATTCTCGCCCCACCCTCGATCTACCACCTCCTCCGGGGTTAGCTCCATATGCCGACGAGTAAAAGAGTCCGAACTCTTTTCCCCCTCAATCACAGGGGCAGGACGAGGCACGACAAGCAAGTTTTTCTTTTGCGAGCCACGCCAAAACAAAGATCATCATCACCATCCGTGACCAAGGACCGCGTGAAGTCATCCGAGGGAGAGTCTAAGGACGTCCCACCAAGCGAGGCACCCAGATTACTTAGCGCCAAAACCCCACCAAGAAGTGGGAAGAGGTGCCGACACAAACCTCGGGATGCACCGCCAAAACCCCAAAGATCGAGATCCACGTGTGGGGTCACCCCGCAGCCTATCCTTAAGGACATTCCAGTCATCACCATCGGGAAGCAGATTGAAGTCCGAGACAAGCCCCATAACCGTGGCCATGTCAAATGATTGTTCCCTGATAAAACCCTACCAAAGGAAAACTCGCAATAAGCATCCCCATCCTTGTCACCACTATCAAGAGCAATTTTCTTACCCTTGTCCACAACATCCCCAATACCCTTGTCCACAACATCCTTGTCACCACCATCCCCATCCTTGGTAGCCCCCTCACTCGAGCATCATCACCACCACCCATCCTTGGTAGCCCGATCATTACCACCACCACCACCGGTGGCCCGACCACCACCACCTCCACCAACGCTCCCATCGGCAATACTATCTACTTCTTGAACGGGCGGAGAAGTCTCACACCGCTCTTCCCGTCTGGAAACATCCTCATCACCATCCACGGGACTGTTCACATCCTCGAAATGTGTAGAACCCCGGTGGGAGAATTCGACGATTGCTTCGGATTGATCCTCTTGTCTCTACGCACCTACCACACATAATGATAAAAGAGCCATCGGCATCTCCTTTCCTTAGCATAATCAATATTATTCAAGAAAACGAAGGGGCATATATACGTAGAAAACAAACAACACACCTTAGCAATATTAGTATTCTGCGAAAGAAGGTTAGCATCGTGATATCCTCGTCTTCCGTGTCGTCAACATCACGATTATAAGCAAAATCCATACCTACAAAACTCATTCGCCAAGGGCGATGTGGGCATAACGAGCGGGAGAAGCCTCGCGATGAGGACCGGTCTGCCAGTGAGGTCGCCAACCATGGGGTCCAGTGGACCCAACCATAGGCCCACGGACCAACGACTTCAAGAACATTGGCAGACCATTCATAGTCATGATCACGCTTAATCCTCTCATCACGGAATAGGAAGACCTTCGGCACTGTGAACCCTCGCCATCTTGGAATCACTTACCTCGCTCAAAAGTCGAACTTCCCCTTAACAGAGCAATGTTCCGAGACTCACAGACCACGGCTTACGAGTATTCCCGTTAACGTAATCTCCAAAGGATTTGTTAAAATTTTCGTGAGTGTACCACCCTTTCTCCTTTTATAGCTTAGGGGCATAGCGGTCATCATCGTTTGCCCCTTACTACGAAGATAGCACTCACGAAGATGGCGAAGATAGTTTCCTGTCAACCGTTGCACCCGCGATTATGACTTTTCTTGGCAAGATCGTGGCTAGACAAGAACCGTAGTAGAAATCATCACCGGCTTTATACAAAGGTAACATCAAACCGGCCTCGAAAGCACCCACGGTCGTCAGCAAATGAAAGGCATCATACTTATAATTGGTAACCATCTCATAAGTTATATCTTTATCAGAGGCATAAAAACGAACTTGGAAGTGCTGAAGACCGTGCTTCAATTTGAAGGCCTCAAGATCAATATGTCGGAAAGTAAACTTCTTATTACCCAAAGGTAAAGGACGAAAAGTAACAAAGCAGAGTCTTCCTCGAAAGCACCTCCCGTAGTATCTTCCGTAACCCATGACCTTCTTCTTAGGAAGAACTATATCTCCCGAAGATTCTATCTCCGCAGCCTTTCTCTTAGAAGACAGAGTCTTAGTTGACTTACTCGAACTAGGCACAGGTGGATTAGTCCGCGGTGGAGGCTTGGAGCGGAGAGGCTGCACATTTAAAGGCTCGGCGCTGGATTCTCGCTCGCTCAGAGACCCACCTCTAGGGCGATTCACGGCATATCTAGACCCATGCGGTGGATCACCCCTTTTAAGCGAAGATCTCTGACCAAGGGACGAGGACGTTCGTCCATCCCGAGGATTATCCTGGGTAAGTGAAGGCGGGACTCCACCCCTAATATTGGAATCACTCCGGGGAGACCTGTGAGGACTTGACGGAGGAGTTTGGTAAGGAACCCGCGGAGGGTCGGACATGTCTGCGGGCACAAACACGAATAAAAGTGCAAGTCAGAGGCAAGGAAGATCGAAAAGCAATAAAACCTCAAGAACAACAGCAAACGTGAAGAAAACCCTAGATTTCATCTACAACTACTTAAACTCTCAAGCTATTATTCCAACTCAAAAGAAGAAAAATAAGATTAAAGCATGACCGATGAAACATACGGCTCAGTGGCGTCAACTCTCAAATCCCAGGATATACATAAAATTAAATTCATCATCAACGCATCACCAGAAAATCAAGAACTCAACAGGGTTAGGCATGGCGATTAAACGGAATAAAAAATCATACCTGAACCTCAAAGAGTAAAGCAGCAAAAGAAGAAGAACAGAGGTGGCAAGCGACAGCAGATGATAAAGAACAACAAAGAAAGCAACAACAATGGTGTCGAGGAGGAAGTTAAGAAGATGAAGAAGACAAAAGAAAAGAGATAAAAACAGAGAATGTGAATTAAATTCACATTCTCTCACTCTTCTCTTTTTATAAGACCAAGAGAAACCGTCCACTACCCAAAGGGCAGTTATGGCCGGACATGGGAAACGTGCACAATAAATGCAGGTAGCACCTTTTTAGGAGAAGTTATGAGGAGGGAGATAAAAACGTACCACACGATTCTTCTTCCAACAAAAGCTAAACGCCCAATCACAAGAAGAGGGGCAAATTGTAAGTACACTCATTTATCTCCATCGCCACGTGTACTAGCAGAACCCACGTGGAGGCCATGTCCTAAAAAGGGATGACACGTAGGAGCATCCATGGCGTCTAGACAACGCGCCATCTGTCAAGACCAACGGTCGAAGATGAGGGAGCATCCAAAGTAGATAATCCCACGCAACACCAATGAGTTACTCTACCCCATCACGAAGTGAGATGTAATCAACGGTTGGGGATAGTCCAACTGACACAGACGTGACAAGGGAGGACTGACACCGCCTGGCACGGACTGGATAGCCCCAACCACTCGTATTTAATGTTGCTCAGAGGGCACGTGTCAGACGACCCACGAAGAAAGCGAGGATAGGTCAGCGTAACGAGCGTGAGTATTATAGAAGCCATGAGTGACAGGAAGTCCGCGGACCATGCACGAGCACAAGAAGATAAGATCTCAACGGCTCTTTGTCGGTGGACCCACTTGATTTAGCTATATATATGAACATCCCTTCCACGTAAAAGGGCCGAGAGAGTAGAACTAAGGAATAGGAGAGAGAATAGTGAGAAGTAAGTATGTGTTTATGGAGAATCTCTCCATAAACCACGTAAATCATCGCCTCCTTTACTTTTGTAACCGTTTACTTTATAGTGAATATCTCCGGATCCGTGGACGTAGGCCTTAGTCTTTGAACCACGTAAATCATCGTCTCCTTCACCTTTAGCACTTGTATAGTTTCATTTATGTGTTTACGTCTCAGATCTATCACTTTGGGGATGATGACGAGATCATGACGAACTCGCGGGGTTTGGAATCCATGAATCATCATCTACCTGAAATATTATACTCTACTCGCACTTTAATGCATGTGTTCAATTCTTGTTAAGATTGTTTGTGATCACGTGGACTATACATGGTTTCCGTGTTCACACCCTGAATGCCTGCAAGGTAGTTTTACTGAATTTTGGGTATACACAGTTACACTAAAACAATGAGCAAAAGAAAACCAAAATGTAAAGTATCTTAATCTATCCTTGGAAAAAAGTGATATTAGTGATTGAGAACAAGAACTTAGCAGTTGACTATATATAGATCATCTAGTTAGTAGTATTCAGGTCCTTATTTTTATTGCGCCTAACTAGTACCTGTCGTGTATTTAAAGACAGAAAACTTATGTTTAAAGGATATTTCTATTACTATAGAGATATAAAACCCTTGTGTTATATACACGTGCTCTTGTGGAATCAGAACACAAACCCCTAGATTTATCAAGGATGAAGGTTAATTAATTTGTTGATCACATTGTTGATTCTCAAGTCTTTGCTACCACTGCGCCAATTAGGGAGATCAGTAACATATGCATGCATTATTGTTATTACTTGAACCAAACATGCTATCAGTGTTGCGTGAGTACGCCACCCTTATATCAGTAGGTAACACTAACATCAGTCAGCATTTGAGTATTTTAACAACCTAGATCGCCTTATATATCACTCCATTTTATCTTAACTCGATTACTTATTAGTTTTTTTTTATTTGTTTTGTTTTGAAGAGAAAAGTTAAAGCTTTATTAAAACAGTAAAAGTGAAACTGAAAGTAAAAGCACAACAAGGTGCTACAAGAGGAGCAGACCGAAGCCAACCCTCAAAACAAAGAGAACCAACGCATGCAACCAGCCAGAAACAGGGCACCCCACTAGCAAGAACAACAAAAAACTGCCAAGCAGCTCAAAACCCTCATTACTAGATACCCAATCCCAGAAAAGATTAGCACGCTCCATGTCAGACTTCAAATATCTATAACTATAAACTATTCCTCCAAACAAGTCATCTACCTCATTCTCTTTTCTTTCTTGAAAAACACCAAACAATTCCTGATCTTGTACATGGTTTTCTATGCGAGAAATCTTCTAATGTCTCCAATTTCTCAACTTCCTCCCAGTCCGTTGTCTGTTTCAAATTCAGACTCCTCATTTGAATGTTGAATCTAGTCTTTCTTCCATCTGATTAAGAATGGAATCGTCTCCATCTGCAAACGGAACAATACTGCTGCCATCAACTCTACCAGTATTCTCAGTACTAGCTTCTTCAGAGCTCAGCCCAGAGTATTATCTCAAAGTACCAATTTCCACTCTTACATCTAAAATAGCTGGTACCTTTACTCAATTCCTACTTTCGTGTTCTTCGATTCCGATAGCGAAAGAGAATTACTATATTAGTTAACTATAGTTAGTTTATTAAGCAACAATCCACCAATAACACAGCCACAAAACTGCAACCTCCACTCTAATGTCTAACCATCACACACGGATTTCTATCTAGGAAAAAAAAAATGCAATTGCGCACAAAAATCAACAGTCAGGAGGCAGGACATAATAAATAACATAACTAAAGATTTTGATAACAAATGCTCGAGTAGGTCAATGGGTTAATCATGTCATGGACGAAAGAAGCAACACAATGTAGCTAGATGCAGAAATACAAGAAGGCTAATTTGATTGATTCAGAAAATTCAATGGAAAGCGAACAAAATACAGTTGAAACTGATATTACCTCAATAATAATACGACCACGAAGGGGACAATAGTAAAATTCCTTCCCGTTCGGATAATTTTCTTGGTCTTTCAACTCTTTTCCAATTTCTTTAAAAATCTCTTTATCAGTACCATCGGCATGCTTCCCTGATAATTTCCTAGCCAAAATAGCATTCAAAATTACTCGAATCATTTTTTTATTCCCCGTTCCTGTAATCTTCTACCATCTTATCAAACTCTGCAAAACCACAAACAAAAGTCAGAATTTTCAATTTCCGAACCCAAAATCCCATTTGGGGTTACTTTTTTTACCCTTATTAGCATAATATTTGATTCCAGGGAAAAGAAATTTCAATTCAGGAGAAAAAATCGGATCTTCTTTGTTTGTATCTTCGGAGGAGCAGAAAAATCTCAAGTTTGATGATGATTGAGTTGATGAAAGAGGGTGGAGTTGGAAATTAGGGTTTGATTTGGGGATCTGAGATCTCCCAAGAAGATGACGAGATGAGTAGAGAGGTGAGACGATGCGTCTGAGCATACCTCCTGACATGGCTGCTTTGTTTCAGAAAGATCTGATTTTTTTTTTTTGATCCCTAGACTAGTGGTCCCTAGTGGGAGGGAGCATGCCAACCACCAGACCACTTGGTGATTGGCAGGGAAGGATTAGAAGAAGACGTGAGGGTCAAATCTTTATTTATGAAACCTATTATTAAGGCTTCACATTCCAATAGAGGGGCTTCACATAGATTCTTAGTGACTAAAGTTTGGTTATGGGGTAGCTTGATACAATAACAAATATCTAAACTACCCTCCACTTAAAATAAAAACCTAAAATTAAAATCAAAACCTAAATCTAGTTCCTCATGTTATTCTCAACTAAAATTGAAAAATTGAAATCTTTATAATCATAAATCATGGGATAGTATGTATATTATGGTTGCATATTCACTTACGGTTGGGTTTGTTACCTTAAATAATTTACAGTTGGGTTCGACTTTGTTGATGGTGGTTTTTAAACAAGGGGTAAAATCGTAAAACCCCATGACCTAGTGTTACCCGTAACACATTAACTAAGAGTATTTAACTCAGGTGTAAATAATTAATAGAGGTATTTTTTCAAAATACCAGATTAGGGTTTTCGACACAGAACCCTAATTCCAAAACCTAGCCGCACATCGCGCACCATGGCAACAATGCTAAAACCAACCCGCACATCGCGCACCGTGGCAACAATGCCAAACCAAGCGCGTGACATCTGCGCACCATGGCAACAATGCCAAACCAAGCCGCACACTGCGCACCATGGCAACAATGCCAAAACAAGCCGCACACTGCGCACCATGGCAACAATGCCAAACCAAGCCGCCTGCTGCCATCCATGGCAACAACGCCAAAACCAAGCCGCACACTGCGCACCATGGCAGCGACGCCAAAACCAAACTACATATCGCACTCATTGGCAACCATGCCAAACTAAGCCGCTATGCCATTGACACATGCCAAATATAGCGCCCTAGGCTTGCAAAACGTGCAACTAGGTCAACATGGCCGTACGTGCCATTGGCACATGATAACACGTACCACAAGCCATATTTCCAAGCCGCTATGCCATTGGCACATGCCAAATATAGCGCCCTAGGCTTGCAAAACGTGCAACTAGGTCAACATGGCCGTACGTGCCATTGGCACATGCCAACACGCACCACAAGCCATATTTCCAAGCCGCTATGCCATTGGCACATGCCAAATATAGCGCCCTAGGCTTGCAAACCATGCAACCTAGGCCAAGTCTGGCCACGCATGCCATTGGCACATGCCAACATGCTCATCGGTAGCTTTTCCTACCAAGGCCACGGCCCCAACGGCCACGCATGCCATTGGCACATGCCAACATGCTGTTGGTAGCTTTTCCTACCAAGGCCACGGCCCCAACGGCCACGCATGCCATTGGCACATGCCAACATGCTCATTGGTAGCTTTTCCTACCAAGGCCACTGGCCCCAATGACCACGCATGCTCATTGGCACATGCCAACATGCTCATTGGTAGCATTTCCTACCAAGGCCACAAGCCTAACGCCACGCATGCCATTGGCACATGCCAACATGCTAGCGCTGGTAGCTTTTCCTACCAAGGCCACGGCTAAATGGGCCACGCATGCCATTGGCACATGCCAACATGCTCGGCCGGTAGCTTTTCTTACCAAAACCACGGCCTAATGGCCACGCATGCCATTGGCACATGCCAACATGCTTCGTTGGTAGCTTTTCCTACCAAAGCCACGGCCTAACGGCCACGCATGCCATTGGCACATGCCAACATGCTCGGTAGCATTTCCTACCAAGGCCATCACCTAACGGCCACGCATGTTATTGGCACATGCCAACACGCTGGTAGCCTTCATCACCTAGCCGTGCCTTTAATGCACGCCGGTAGCCTAACTCGCAAACCATGCAACCTACCACCAAGGCATTCGCACATGCCATTGGCACATGCCACGCACGCCACTAGCAGCTCGGCATTGCCACTTGCACTCAACGTACAACCTACCACCAAGGCATTCCGCACATGCCATTGGCACATGCCACGACGCCACTAGCAGGCATTGCCACTTGCGCTCGAGGTACAACCCGCAACAAGGGCATTCCGCACATGCCACACGCGCCACTAGCGCGCCACTTGCACTCAAGGTGCAACCAACACTCGAGATATCAACACAACCGGGGGATGCTTTCCAGGGTTTTGGTTTGGCGGTCTGACTTGCCAGCATACACTACGCTCACATTAAGAAAGCGTGAAAAGGAATAAAGCGGTCAAATAAATGAGGAAATAATGGTGAAAACGTTTTCACCCATTAACACCATGCGGTTACCACCTCCTCCCATATTTCACCCTTTACTCTCTTCCTTCATAAGGCCAGGGTACGTTTCAATCTCGACTTGTATAAATAGGTCTTACCTATTTCCACCGTGACAACAAGTCTCGGTCGGAGAAAAATACTACACTCTCGAAAAGGAAACTTTGCAAGCTCTCCAAAAGCTTTCATCTCTTGCAAGCTTACGAAGCTTCCACTTTCTCGATACAAGTCGAGACACTACTCTCTCGAGTTATTCGGTCTCAACACCTTTCTTTGCTTCCCTCCCAAAATCAACCCTTCTCCTTCACTTTGTGACCGAAGCAAGTCCGGAACGGCCATTTCTTGGTTTAGGCCGGACTTGTGTACAGCATTGATCTCTCGAATCTATAAAGTGCTCACGTGCAAGACATTTGTTTAGGGTTTGAACCAGTTTTCACCACCTACCGAATTTACCGAAATCGTAAAACGATTTTTACCCATAAACAATTGGCGACCACAATGGGAGGATTGATCTATCGCTACAATGTCGACATCATCGATCTCGTTCTTCGACCCGAGATGTCAAGATGGTAGGGGACTTGCCGAAGATGCTACCACTGATCCGACTCAACTACCAGACGACCGGTTACAGTTGGAAAAACTACACGAGAAAACCTGGGACTCGTTGAAGATGCTACCAGCGATTGGGGACTTGCGACTCGGTCCGACTCAACTACTGCACAACCCTATTTATCGCTTGTTAAAACTACACCAGAAAACCTGGGACTCTTCAAGACGCTACCAAAGAATTGGGGACTAATGGCGATGCTACCAAAGCAAAGCCGCCTTGCTACAAAGAAAGTCGCCTTTTACTTGGAGAGAGGCGTGTTTGCAAGTGAGTAAATTTAGATTGGGAAAGATATACGATCTGTTTTTAGGTTCTTAATAAAACCGCCATACTATTGCGTCTTGTGCCTATTGCTAGCACACACTTTCATAAAAGCAATATTCCTTTCCCAAAACATAATCAGAGTTATATTATCAAAACCATTCATCCTTAAATAATCCAGTATCCTCAAAAGCTAACATTTATCTATCAACCCAAGAAATCCAGGAAGACAAAAACCATAAACCAGGCGCTTTGTTTGCCTTTCAAAAAAAAAATTCACGTACCCGTACATACCTACTTTGCACAATAACAATTACCTGTCACTATTAGCAGACGTTACTACAGTGACATTTGAAGAATTATTTATGATGAAGTATTTCCACAAGTTTATGAAAGGCATACCTATGGCTACAGGTTTACACCAAAGACAAGAAAACAATAAAACAAATTGAAAGAGAAACGCTGGAGTACATAACTGGATATGCTTGCCCACTTTGTCACTACCGGCATCACCGCTAACACCATGACATGATAACAAAGATACGAGGTAAAAAGGGGAGCCAACCCATTTCATAAGCATAAAACTTTTTGAATTTGAATAAGGAAAGGATTGCTGTTTGAGCTACGTATGGAAGAGGCAATCGGGCCCGCAGAACAAGTCCAAGCCACGCCAAGCCGCACCGTGCCAAGCCAATGGTCCACACCATACCGAAATCCAAGCCAGCGTCCACACCAGGTCGGCGCCCATTCCAAGACGATCCAAAGGCCTACCAGACGCGCAGCGTTTCGAGGATGCTTACTACCGACGCGCTGCCAGACGCGCACGCCGAGCCGCGTTGCCCGTAAGCGCTTTCGGGACACGCTTACTGTGCACACATGCCGCACACGCATGCCAGCCGCAGCATACCACACTTTGTGCTAACAAGTTTGCATCCTTCCAGCGCGCTTAACATCTTGCGCCCTTCCAAAGATCATCTAGCCCTTCAAACAGCGCCATGGCTCCCAGACTTCGTGATCAAAACCATGTCATCTCTCGCACGATACACTTACGATCACCGTAACTGTGAGCCACTTCCGCCACCCCAACGGTTCTTCAAGCATGAAAGCTCCAACCGTCACCGAGACGCTACTCCACCATCAGGGCAAGATACTAGAAGATCTGAGGAAGAAGCCACCTCCTTTTAGCACCGTTGATTTGATGAAAAGACGAAAGATACTTCACAGACAGCGCGTTATAGATGAAGAGGCTCGCGTTACTCTTGAACGCCCAAGTAGAAGGGGATAAGCAATCCAATTTCGTCACATGTGAAGATCATGAAGGACTTATCCAAAATCGAAAGCAATGGAAATCAACAACTCTCCTGAGTTCACGGAGACCCTTCTTCTGTCGGGACCCTCATAATTGGAACTTCGCCCACAAAGTCGTATGGTCTATGATGAAACAGTTATGTGAGATTCTATATTTCTCCAAGGCATAGCATCAAGACATATTTGCATCTCTCAACCGCATTGCATCGGGAAAGCAGGCGTTTCCAACCAGGGAAGCCGTTCCCAAACCCCAACCTCTCCTAGAAAGCACGATCGACAGATGTAACTGGGACTCCTAACCTCTTTTTCTCTTGAGGGATGTCGAGTTTGATGTAACGTGACGCGACCTCCGACTTCAAAATGGTAGCCGTCAAGGCTCGAGAGTTGCAAGATGTCATTTCAACGTTCCTCCAGTAGCTCCGCATCAACGTTTTCTCCAGTAGCTACAAGATCAACGTTCTCCGGCAACGGCTTCGCTTCAACGTTCGCTTCAATGCCACTCCTTCCTGCAAAGGGTCATGCCGCCACACTCCCCATATCAAGGAACATAGTCACAGCTAGCCAATCTTCGTAGTCATGGACACCTTTTAATTCATCTCGCCAAAACTCGTGATCATGGATGTTTGCTCGCTTACGCATCCAGCCAATCCTTTTACGTCCACTTTAAGCTCATAGAATATCAGCCAACCTACTTTGTTACCACGACAATGTAGTTTCTCCCGATTACATCTCCTACCAAGAACTGTTGCCCTCATTCGTTGATACCGTGTGAGCTTCACCGCAGCAAAGAATTACTACAAAGATGGAAACACGTAAACCATACTTGATAACTAAGATATACACGGATCCCTTCATCATCAAAGCTACGAAGAACAGTCCACCAAAAATCCGTACCCACAACAAGGTCCTCTACTCTTCAAGGGTGCAGCGCAAGAACATCATCACCTCTCTGTCTAGAAGACGCTTTCAACACTTTACGAGGCCGCGGAGGATCCCGAGGCGCACTATCGAGAATATGTCATCATGTAATTTCTGAGCATCCTAGTGTCACATCCAAGAGTACGATAGGCTTATATCAAATCCCGTGGAGGGGGATTCAAGGCGATATAATGAAAGTTTTACGAGCCGCGGGAATTTCTCAACATGAATCCGCACATGTGCACCGAAACTCCAAAAGCACGCTTTAAGGTTACATTCACGTATTCATCCATTCCATCATATCAAACCGAAGTATGACCGGGGACTTCTCAGCCGCATCCCATTTCGTAAGATAGAGCCCTAAATCAGCGTCCTCCAAGTCCGCAAAGAATCAACAAGGACGGATTCGAAGGAAGGGGAACGACTAGGTCATCCTCGCCGATAACAAGAACGCATGCTCCAACGGGATATCTCGCACAAAAGGGAAATTTTCCATTTATACAACAAGCGTTAAAGTGTACGTCGGGCCCGCCAAAGAAGAAGAAAACATACCAAGATGATTTTCTTAACCCGAATAACCTTTGTTGGGATGCTCATGCAAGAGTCGACTCGCGCCTTCATCGGAGAACCCGAATGGTTAGAAGATGATTCGAACTGCGTGACATGATAAAGAGAGAAATCCAACAAGAAGAACCCTTTTCTCAAACGAGGAGACGATGCAATTATTTTTGGGTATAAATACGAAATCTTAAAAAGGGAAAGGAAGCAATGAGGGACATAACGCTTGATTTTAACATGAATAATGCCCTAATTGAAGCCGCACGTGAAGGAAAGCAAGATAAGGAAACTTTGCTATCTCGAAGAAACTCCCTCCTTGTTTACATCTGGTCACGCCGCAGGCACGCACAGCTTCCACACCTTGCGCCGGTCCCACCCCTAGCACAATCAGCTTCAACTCACGCCAACTTCCCAACGTCGCCCAAGTTGCACCGGCCCCACCAATTGCGCCGACTTCCCAATGGCCGCCCAAGTCACGCCCGTAAGCACGCACAGCCTTCCACACCTTGCGCCGGTCCCACCAGCCTAGCACACTCGCTTCCCAACTCACGCCAACTTCCCAACGTCGCCCAAGTTGCACCGCCCCCACCATTGCGCCGACTTCCCAATGGCCGCCCAAGTCACGCCCCCGCAAGCACGCATGTTTTCCACACTTGCGCCGGTCCCACCAGCCTAGCACACCTCGGCTTCCCAACTCACGCCAACTTCCCAACGTCGCCCAAGTTGCACCGGCCCCACCAATTGCGCCGACTTCCCAATGGCCGCCCAAGTCACGCCTGCAAGCACGCACAACTTCCACACCTTGCGTCGGTCCCACCAGCTAGCACACTCAGTTTCCCAACTCACGCCAACTTCCCAACGTCGCCCAAGCTGCACCGGCCCCACTAATTGTGCTAGCCTCCCGATTTGTGCAAAACTGCCAGAGGCAAGGATTCCAAATCCTATTTATAAAAGGTCGACAAGCCTCCTCAATTCTCTTTACGGTTTGTTGTTGATAGTTTGTCACCATCTTATGCTTACCCGCAACAAAGCCCCCTGTCCGAGCTAAGCAGGGGACTTAATGTTGATGGTGGTTTTTAAACAAGAGGTAAAATCGTAAAACCCCATGACCTAGTGTTACCCGCAACACATTAACTAAGAGCATTTAACGTGTGTAATAATTAATAGGGGTATTTTTTCAAAATACCGATTAGGTTTTCACACGTAACCCTAATTCCAAAACCTAGCCGCACACCGCGCACCATGGCAACAATGCCAAACCAAGCCGCACTGCGCACCATGGCAACAATGCCAAACCAAGCCGCACACCGCGCACCATGGCAACAATGCCAAACCAAGCCGCACATCGCGCACCATGGAAACAATGCCAAACCAAGCCGCACATCAGCGCACCATGGCAACAATGCCAAACCAAGCCGCACATCGCGCATCATGGCAACAATGCCAAACCAAGCCGCACATCAGCACCATGGCAACAATGCCAAACCAAGCCGCACATCGGCGCACCATGGCAACAATGCCAAACCAAGCCGCACACCGTGCACCATGGCAACAATGCCAAACCAAGCCGCACATCGCGCACCATGGCAACAATGCCAAACCAAAAGACACTCGCGCACCATGGCAACAACGCCAAAACCAAGCCCGCTACATCGCGCATCATGGCTAGGCTGACGCCAAAACCAAACTACATATCGACTCATTGGCAACCATGCCAAACTAAGCCGCTATGCCATTGACACATGCCAAATATAGCGCCCTAGGCTTGCAAAACGTGCAACTAGGTCAACATGGCCGTGACGTGCCATTGGCACATGCCAACACGTACCACAAGCCATATTTCCAAGCCGCTATGCCATTGGCACATGCCAAATATAGCGCCCTAGGCTTGCAAAACGTGCAACTAGGTCAACATGGTCAGACGTGCCATTGGCACATGCCAACACGCACTACAAGCCATATTTCCAAGCCGCTATGCCATTGGCACATGCCAAATATAGCCCTAGGCTTGCAAACCATGCAACCTAGGCCAAGTCGGCCACGCATGCCATTGCACATGCCAACATGCTCGTTGGTAGCTTTTCCTACCAAGGCCACGGCCCTAACGGCCACGCATGCCATTGGCACATGCCAACATGCTCGCTGGTAGCTTTTCCTACCAAGGCCACGGCCCGAACGGCCACGCATGCCATTGGCACATGCCAACATGCTCGCTGGTAGCTTTTCCTACCAAGGCCACGGCCCCAACGCCACGCATGCCATTGGCACATGCCAACATGCTCCGGTAGCTTTTCCTACCAAGGCCACGGCCCCAACGACCACGCATGTCATTGGCACATGCCAACATGCTCGCTGGTAGCATTTCCTACCAAGGCCACGGCCCCAACGGCCACGCATGCCATTGGCACATGCCAACATGCTCGCTGGTAGCTTTTCCTACCAAGGCCACGGCCCCAACGGCCATGCATGCCATTGGCACATGCCAACATGCTCACTGGTAGCATTTCCTACCAAGGTCACGGCCCTAACGTGCCACGCATGTTATTGGCACATGCCAACACGCTCGTCGGTAGCCTTCATCACCTAGCCGTGCCCCTTAATGCACGCCGGTAGCCTAACTCGCAAACCATGCAACCTACCACCAAGGCATTCCGCACATGCCATTGGCACATGCCACGCACGCCACTAGCAGCTTGGGCATTGCCACTTGCACTCAACGTACAACCTACCACCAAGGCATTCCGCACATGCCATTGGCACATGCCACGCACGCCACTAGCAACTGGGCATTGCCACTTGCGCTCGAGGTACAACCCGCAACAAGGGCATTCCGCACATGCCAATGGCACATGCCACACGCGCCACTAGCGCCGCCACTTGCACTCAAGGTGCAACCAACACTCGAGATATCAACACAAACCGGGGATACTTTCCAGGGTTTTGGTTTGGCGGTCACACGCTTAACAGTACACTACGCTCACATTAAGAAAGCGTGAAAAGGAATAAAGCGGTCAAATAAATGAGGAAATAATGGTGAAAAAGTTTTCACCCATTAACACCATGCGGTTACCACCTCCTCCCATTATTTCACCCTTTAATATCTTCCTTCATGAGGCCAGGGTACGTTTCAATCTCGACTTGTATAAATAGGTCTTACCTATTTCCACCAGACAACAAGTCTCGGTCAGGAGAAAAATACTACACTCTCAGAAAGGCAACTTTGCGGGCTCTCCAAAAAGCTTTCATCTCTTGCAAGCTTACGAAGCTTCCACTTTCTCGATACAAGTCGAGACACTACTCTCTAATTATTCTCGTCTCAACACCTTTCTTTGCTTCCCTCCCCAAATCAACCCTTCTCCTTCACTTTGTGACCGAAGCAAGTGTTTGGAACGACCATTTCTTGGTTTAGGCAGGACTTCAGGCTGATTGATCTCTCGAATCTATAAAGTGCTCACGTGCAGCACATTTGTTTAGGGTTTGAACCAGTTTCTCACTCACCTACCGAATTTACCGAAATCGGCAGAAACGATTTTTACCCATAAACAGACTTTTATTAAACCTATCCGTAAAAAATTCTGAACTACAATTTTTTTAGAGAAGTTTTACATGGTTTACGGTTGGTTTCTTTATTATTCTAAATAAATTAACCGTAAAAAATCTTATGCATTAGTAATTTACGGTTGAAAAGAAAATAAATAAATATTTGTTAAGATTTAGATTAGTTTTGTTAAGATTTGTTAAGTGAAATAGGGAAAGTGGGGATTTGTTGAGATTTTGTAGCAAAGGATAAATCGGGGTGGAGATTTACCCACTTCCTATTCATGCGGGACCAAGGATTCGTTTTTGAATTTCCCTAAGAAACCGACCAATATTTTGTTTATATTCGCGATAAATTAGCATCTGCAGATGTGTTTTGGTACAGTAAAATTCTCAAATACAAATAGAAACTTTTAGGCCTCTTCCTATGCACATGCCAAAAAAATGGTGTTTGGCATGCCACCTGGCATGCCAAACCATTTGCGCCACTATGGGGAAACCGCTGAGCGATCGACTCCCTAGAAGCGATATTGACAATATCGCCAATGATAAAGACTTTATCGCTGACGATATTGTCAATATCGTTGGCGATATTCACTCTAAGCAACGGCTATTTCTTCATCGCTATAAATAGGTAACTTTCAAACTCAACTTACCTCAAATTTTTTACAAAAATTTCTCTTCTTCTCGATCTATTTCTCTTTTCTCAATCTAATTTATTTCTTCTATTTGATCCAAATGGCACAATTAACCCAACTTGATTCGCAACACAACTTGATTTTTCCGGAATAGTACTTGAAGGTGCCGTTGAGAAGATATGTGATAGATTCAAAGAAATAAGTAAGAAGCAAAGAAGTCTCCAAGTTTTGGATATCAACCAAGTCAAAACCGCAACCAAGAGAAGGCCAAGAAAGGTTAAAGGCAAGGAAAATCAAGGCAAAACAAATTTGAAGCCAAGAAGAAGATAAACAAAGGAGACTCCGTTCATGAGCGCATTGATTGGAAGTTTAGTGAAATGAAGAAGATGAACAAGATGAAGAACATTGTTCCAAATTTTTTTTTTAGAGTCTTTCCAATTATTGTCTAGTTTTATGTCTTGTAAAATGACTATTTTAATTATATTGAAGTTTTTAATTTTGTGAAGTTTAATGAATTTGAAAATTTGACGAATATTGTTGAAAATTAATATTAATTATATTCTTAAACATTAAAAGTATTACAAATATTTAAACTTAAAACACAAAATTAATATTAATTACAAATATTGAAATTACAACACAAATGTTGGACAATATTGGGGCAAATATCTTAAAACCTCGAAACAACTTTCAAAATGGAATTTTTGCCCGTAGATGCGGCGATATTCCACACGACACCTTTTCTGAATTCCACCGTGGTTTCACCACTTCTCAAGGTTGGACCTTCTCGCCAAGTAAAGCAACATACCTAGTAACTTCCCGCTTAATTATACCGAAGCGTCGAACCAAATCTGAAACACTACGACCGCGTAGGTTCATTGTTTGTTCTTGAAATTTAAAAAAATCCTTTCCCACAATAGTTGGTGATCAAATCGGCTCCATTGTCAAATCAATATAATTCCCGCAAATACATTCATCTTCTCAGTTTTGAATTTTAGGTTTCTCCTCACTTGACATCTCCTAATTTGACTTCTCCTAGTTTCACTGTCTACAATTGCACGACAAGCGGCTCTTGATTTTGGATAATACGGTGGTTTGCCATGCACTCGGTAGGATTCATATTATCGGCCATGCTCTCTAAGGAACTGGAAGAGTGATGAAAAGAATTGGAGATTAAGAAATTCTAGAGAGATTGAGAAATTCTTAAGAGATTAAGAAATTCGGTGTGAGTTGAAATGAGATTAAAATTAGGTATTTATAGAGGGGGAAATATTAGCCGTTGGATGAAGATCTGATGAGCGATTATCAAAGTATCGAAGCGAGCCTGCTGTCATTGTCGACCGAATGACCATCGAACGATCATTTGACCATCGAGCGACGAAGACTCTATCGCTCATTTGGAAACTCTATCGCGTATGCCTATATGCCAGGAACAACATATTGGCATATGAGTTTGGCAGTTTGGCATACCCATAGTGGTGCATATATGCCAAATACCATGTTTTGGCATGTGCATAGGAAGAGGCCTTACCGTTGGAAAATATAACAACCAAAACGTAAATAATTTTTCTCCCAATTTTCCTTAATTACGGTTGGGACTTCATCCTCACCTAACCGTAATTTCCTTGGTTAGACGGTTGGGACTTCATCCTTACCTAACCGTAATTTTGTTGGTTACGGTTGGGAGTTCATCCTTACCTAACCGTAAATTTGTCTTACGGTTGGTTATGACGAACCCGATCTTAAATCGATGCGATAAACTAAAATTTTTGTATTTTTATTTTACGTAATTAAATAAAATTAACATAAACTAAATAAGGGTTTTTTAGTCATTATACAATTATTTTAGATTTTAGATAAGGGGTTTTGAAATTACTTATGGGTGATCCGTTTTTGTCCTATTAGGTGACGCCCCTCTAATGGAATGTGACGCCCTAATAATAGGCTTCTTATTTATATTTCCGCTAAAGTCTCATCTCACCCGATTACAATGGACCACGCCCGGGTCATTATCTCACCCGATTAAGAGCAACCATCTAATTTCTTGGCATTCCTGTCGAGGTGGATGGACAAACTATTGGAAGTAAAAAAAGACGGTCGGAGAGGACCGGACCGCATTGGGCACAATTTCGGCTCACGTCTCCAATTGTTCCGGCAACGGTCGGATTTCCAACGATTATTTTTTCTCATATAAATAGTCACCAACCAAACATTCGATCCACACCAATTTTTGTTTGAATTTTTTCCACTAATTTCTCTTTTGAAATATATCATATGGAAATTTTTCTTCTCTATGAAACAAAACATGAGGCTGTTGTAAATATGATATGTGGTAATTGTAAAAAAATCGAAAATGGCAAACACAAAATATCTATGTAAGTTTTAAAAGTTAATCTAGGAAGATATTTCATTAAAAAACAAAAAAAAGTTTCAGTTTTGAAAGTGAACAACCGAAGTTTCAAAAAAAAGAAGAAATATTTTACAAGCACGTTGAATGGAAGTTACGTCAAATGAAGAAAAACGTGAGGCCAAAGACTATACTAGATTTTTATTGACGTCATTATTTAATTTTCTTATTACTGATAAGTTGAGCGACCAACCTCATTCTAGCATATTGGCAATGTGTCATTATTTTATTAACCGTCGAATCGAAGATTCGTAATTGATCGTTCACGACATGATAACCACAATTACCATCTCCATCGACATCATCCGTATACACGATATGTTCGCGAATAATGTCGGGAAGTTACCTTATGTGCGCCTCTATTCTGGTATGGTAACTTCTAGTGGGCCTACCTTTTTTGGGATCCGTATTCATCTTTGTATTACCAATATGTAGCTTTATTATCTCCAAATCATCCTCTGCAAACTCTAAACTTTCAATTGGTTGATAAGGTGATATGAGTGCATACGTTCTTGTCCTACCTCTTCGCTTTGGAACCTGCACTCCATCAACTTTGTGCCTGGCTACAGAGTTTTCATCATGTTGTTGTAAATATGATATGTGGTAATATATCATAATCCTACCCATTTCTTTTGGAACCTCCGCTCAATCAACTCTAGGTGTAGCTTCAAAATGCTCGGCTTGTTGTTCTTGTTCACTCGATGTGGTTCGCTTATCAAGACTCGTGATCATTGTCTTGCTCTTCAACCTAAGCAACCTATAACATTTTGATTGAAGGCTATAATCCTTAAATATATATTTGTAACTTCCTTTATCAATTTTTGTTCTCTTTACCTTTGTAATTTATTGAGAATAGCACACACTACCAAAAACTTTGATATGCCTTACCTATGGTTTTGCTCCAAAAGGAGTTTGATCTCATAGGGATTTTGTTGGATATCTATTCAATAGGTAGACGGTGGTGTTTACGTTTTCGTCCCAAAACTCTTTAGGCATACTCTTTTCATGAAGCATAGACTTTGCCATCCCCATCCCCGGTTTGATTAATCTTCTCGGAAACACTATCTTATTGAGGAGTATCACCCATTGTGAGTTTTGTTTCTAAGTCTTCATCTTCACTGAATTTATCGAAGTTTTTGTTATTGTATTCCTTGCCTTTACCCACTTCTCAAAAAATTGATGTAAACTTCTTAAAAACACCAAACACATCTGATTTTTTTCTCATGAAGTACACCCAAGTCATTTGTGTAAAGTTATCAATAAACAAGATAAAAATATCTGTTATCTCCATGAGTTGATGTCTTCATTGGTCCACACACATCGGTATGTAACAAGACAAGAGTTCATTTTTCTCTCCATGCTACAATTTTTGGAAATGGTTAGCGATGTTGCTATCCAAGTGGACAATCCTCACGTACTTCTTCTTTGTGGTTGATATGATGTGGAATTCCTTATACCATGTTCTTGTTGGAAAGCACCTTGAGACTATTGAAATTCAAGTGCCTAAGTATTTTGTGCCATAACCGTGTTTCATCAACGATTTTTATCTTAATTACAAGATTATTTTCCTTTTGAAATACAATCGGAAAACTTATATTCTTCTCTATCTTGACACTTTTCATCACTTGTCTATAGTTCTTTTTTATTTTATTTTTGTCATAAGTGGTGCAAATACCCATCTTTAAAAGTGGACAACATACAACTCCACAAGTTTCCCAATACTTAGAAAAATTTGTGCTAAATCTGGAACATATTACACACCTCTTATGTATTTTTACCTTTGCTAGTTTGCACGCAAATTGTACCTCTTCGTTTGGATTGAACCATGTTTTCATTCCCCATCTTCACTAGAGAATACATTGAGGGATTCCATATCGACAAACATGCTCTTCCCACACGACATATGAGTAGTACAACAACTAACCTCATACGACACTTCCTTTTAGTTTCTATCGCACTTTGAAAAGCATAAACATATTATATTTATCTTTCTTCTCTTAGGATCTATCTACTTGTTGATTATCTTTGAGTCTGCAATTCTTTTCCATATGTACATACTTCTTACAATTGTGACATTGGGGCTTTCCTTTGTTATTATTTTCCAAATGACCATTCTTCTTACAAACATTACACCGGGTAAATCACCCTTTTAATAGTTGTTAAAACTTGCTCCTATATTGTTGTATTTTCCCTTTCCTATGTAACTTGTAGATGCATCACCCTTATACTTTCATGTTTATTTTTGATTGAAATGAACTTTCGATCGACGTCTCGGACTGTCGTGACATTCTTTGCTCATAGATTTCAAAGAATTCCATAATTATTCTAACTTCAGTGTATAGAAATCTTTGTCTCTTCCTAAACAACTAGAATGGGTTCAACTTTTTCGGTAAACAAGTCAAAATGTTCTAACAAATTCTTATTTCTTCCATCTTCTCACCATACATCAATATTTTATTAACAATATCAACAACTCTACAAGAAAACTCATTTAAATTTTCATTATCTTTCATTTTATGATTTTTAAAATATCTTCTACACGATTGAAAATTTAATTTCATACCGTCTTGTTTACTCCATATCTTCGTGTACTTCCTAAGGTAATCCCACTTATGAGCTAGCTAGCTCTTGAGTCTTTAATAATTTCTCTATTGTACCACTTCAAACACAGATAAAAAAGTATTCTCAAATTTAGAACCATATTTAGCAAAACTAGAATACCAAATGCTAACATTGTTTATATATTCGATAAGTTCTCATTACGAACATGTAGCTTATATAATTAAGTTAACACTAATAATTACTCCCTTCGTCCCCAATATAAAGGAAGAAAAGAAAGTTTCTTTTAGATTAAAAACTTAAGAGATTTTTAGTTATTTTTTATGAATTTTTCTTTTTTTTTGACACATTTACCTGATCCAATCTCATCTTAATCCTTTAAAATCCTAAGTCATTGGAGCCCCCACGTTGAGTGGTGAGCGTCACCGTTCAACGAGAGAATAGTTTACACAATCGCTGAGAGAAGAGTTCTCATGTTAAACCTGGAGAAGACACTTGGAGATACTCTATTGGTCAAGGGGTTATTCACAAGATTAACAAAATTATACGGGAGAATAAAAAAAAATCGAAAACCCTAATCTCCTCTCATCCATAATCACCACTCGCATAGCCTATCACTCCTCCCTTCCATTTTAATACTAAATCTCTAAGAAACCCAACTAAAACACAGCAGAAGAAAAATGGCACCATTTGTTTCTACGCAAACCCTATATTTCTTCGTATATATGTTCTGGTCATGTAACAAGTTTTTTTTTTTTTTTTCCGTCTATATGTTATGATTTTTTTTTTTTCAAAATCTATCATGGGTTTTGATTGTTCTAATTATTGTTTGTTTTGTTTTATTTTATAGGTGTGGTTTTTGAAGAAGAGATGAATAACCAAATCCAATTATGTATTGCTAACCCCTAACTCTTTTTTATCTCTTTATTTTTCTAAAATCTATGGGACAGAGAAAAGATACGTTGGGAATTGATTTTTTAGGCTTCATCAGAGTTGTGAAATTGATAAGAGAAAATATGACATCAATAAGTCTTATGCATTAATCCTCTTATTCGATTAGGTATGTACATGTCCTCATATCAAAATATTTTTCTGCTATATTCTGTAATTCAAGGGTTCTCTAGATTTTATGGGTTCTCTTTGATTTATGTTTATCTATGGTTTTGAAGGGTTTCAATTACAACGGGCTTAGAGTTTTGTTAGGTTTTATTACTTTTAAAGAAATAGAGTTTTGTTAAAATTTTATTTGGTTTTCGTAGCCAGGGATATATCTCTATCCAAAATGAAACTCAAATAATCTTAAACATAATTCCATGGACCAGTTAAGGGCCTACCAATTGATCCATGATGTGATGTTTAATTTGAAAGTCAATCTCATCTCATCTCCAATACCTATAATGTACTGAGTTGTACTTTTCGCTCCCTGATTGGCTTGCTTCGAAACGAAATTTTGATTAAGGTTTGGGATTGGAGAGCTGATCGGCGGTGATGGTCTGGTGGTACACAGAAGATAGAGGAATGGGTGAAGTTGTTGGGTGGAGTAAGAAAGAAGACGATTTCTTTTTGTTCTAATATTGGAAATGATAATTGGTGAAGGTGATAAAAGGCTTACTAGTGTGTTAGGCATTAATACCAAGTTCAGGTTATATGAGAGAATGATAGTTATGACTTGTATTATATCTTTGTTTCCCATATGTAAACAATGTATGATCTGGCATGGCCATCTTGACGGGAAATCTTTGGCAAAGCCAGTTGGTCCTCCACTTTAACCCTTATGGTCACATGCCTTCTTTTGATCTCCATTTATCATGTAAACACCAAGTCCTCTCTGATCTTTCCCTTTGTATCAACGCACTGCTTTCTTGCTCACCATTTTCCCAACCACCTAAAACACGAAACAAAATGAGATTATTCCGACAAAATTACCCACTAATGAACAAATGCGCAAAATACAAGATTATAACACTTGGAATGTGATAAAAGACAACAAAATGATCTAGAAATATGCATT
This sequence comes from Papaver armeniacum, assembly GCA_023531295.1. Classification (NCBI taxonomy): domain Eukaryota; kingdom Viridiplantae; phylum Streptophyta; class Magnoliopsida; order Ranunculales; family Papaveraceae; genus Papaver; species Papaver armeniacum. The sequence goes on from JAJJWW010009713.1 coordinate 176,818, forward strand.
ATTAGGCACCGATCACACCCCCAAACCTGAATTTCGCTCGTCCGCGAGTAAAACATAAAACTAAAAGAAAAGTCCTACCTATACCATTGTCGCTGGTCTCTCGATTGCATTTAGCGAATGCAATAAGCCTTTTAAACCACTAAGTGTCCCTAGTGGACGAGTTGAAGTCTCGTGAGGGTTTGCTTAGAACATACCCATAAAGTTCTAGGACAAATATAAGCTCAGATTCCATGAAAGTGATACCTGCATTTCAGTTTTAGCTCACAACAATTGGATATGTCAATCTAGCTTTCAAAGGCACAATTCTAGCACTGGAACAACTAAAGACATGTGATAAGAGTGTAATTAAAGTGTATCATCTTAGACATGCATAAAGAATACTTTACTGTAGGAAGTTATAAATGCCAATTACTAAGAGATAGTTTTTAGGATAAGAACTGAATTCAAAGCCAAGCTAGATGTCCGGCTTTACGAGAATTGTGAATGTTCACCTTTAGAGTTGGTGATATTTCAGTTTACCCGCGATGTACATTGACGGCTACACCCTCCTTGATTATTACAAGACTATTTACAACATATGTACAAAAAGAAACATTGAGTGCCTATTTACATTCATAACTAAAGAGAAACTACTCAATGGTTTGAAACAAACGACAAATAATAAATCATTTCATTTCAATTTCTTTTCTTCTTATTTTTTTTTTCATTTTTCTTCTTCTTTTTTTTCCTTCTTTTTCTGATTTTTTTTTCCAAGTGATTTTGGAATAACAAGAGATACAAACACAAGATAGACACAACAACTTTACACAAATACAGAAAAATACATTACATGACAATTTTAGCAAGAGGTAGCCCTTTCCGATGCACCCGGCCAAATTCAATGGTTGTTTGTCTTAATGTATCCTCAAATTCTATCCCAGCCAACCAAAGAACAAGCTAGTCAAGTCTCATTCAGTATTCTAGATGATTAGCAGCCTACTTAACCTATGAAACACCAACGCTATACACGCTTGTTAGATCGTGCATGTGCAAATTTTCTATATCACATGTGAATTGTGCTAGAATCAGGGGTGCTTCATCATCTAGACTAAGAACCCTAAGATATCATACATGCACATGTATCACAAATCAAGGTAAATGAGCTCCATTTTTCATTTTTTTATGGCAGATTTCAGTTTCAAAATATAGCACAGTGACAGCCAATGGTATCTACTTTTCATCCCCAAACCTAAACTAAATATTGTCCTCAATGTTTCTAAAGATGAACATAATTATAACAATATACCACAATAAACATGTTGAGTTGGAGAAAAAGGAAAAAGATTACCAAAGGAAATAGATTACTAGATGTCGGCGAACACAAGATTAAAACTCCATCATTCAAGGCTAAAACCCAACATGAACTCAGCTGAAATCACATTGGATTAGCACAATATATACAAAAGAAACATTGCGGAAAAGAAATAACACAGACACCAAAATTTTTGTTAACGAGGAAACCGCAAATGTAGAAAAACCCCGGGACGTAGTCTAGATTTGAACACCACACTGTATTATTCCGCATACACTAGCCTACTCCAAGTTAACTTCGGACTGGAATGTAGTTGAGCCTAACCAATCTCACATTGCTCAAGGTACAGTTGCGCTCCTTACGTCTCTGAACCCCAGAAATATTCTACGCACTTGATTCTCTTAGCTGATCTCACCCACAACTAAAAGTTGCTACGACCCAAAGTCGAAGAATAAACAAATCTATCTCACACAGAAAAGTCTATTGTATAGATAAATCTGTCTTCCACAGATAAACATATGAGTTTTGTTCCGTATTTTGATAAATCAGGTGAACATGAACCAATTGATATACCGGACTTATATTCCTGAAGAACAGTCTAGAAATATAAATCACCTCAGAATAATCTTAATCGACTAGCGAAACAAGATATTGTGGAATCACAAACGATGAGACGAAGATGTTTGCAACTACTTTTTATCTTGCCTATCGGAGATTAAATCTCGAGCCAATCTTAGAGAAGATAGTACTCAATCACTATAGAAAACAACAATATCAGATCACGCAACTATAGAGAAAATAGTTGAGTCTGGCTTCATAATCCCAATGAAGTCTTCAAGTCGTTAACCTACAGGGTTTCGTGAAAAATCTGCGGTTAAAGTAGAATCGACTCTAGTCGCAACTAGTATCACACAAGAGGTGTGGGGATTAGGTTTCCCAGTTGAAAGAGTTCTCCTTTATATAGTCTTCAAATCAGGGTTTGCAATTAATTAATGTTACCTTGGTAACAAAGCATTCAATATTCACCATTAGATGAAAACCTGATTAGACTCAAGCTAATATCTTTCAACCGTTATATCGAACTTAGCTTGTTATACACAAATTAAATGTATCTTCATTTAGATATGAATAACCGTACCTAAACGTGTACACCTTGTTCGCTCAACGATAGTTAACCGAATTTAGCCATACGAACACTTTCATATCAACCTCATTCATCTTAACCATAACTAGTTCAAATGACTCAAATGAAACTAGTTCTAGAGTTTTTCAATTGTTCATATTCTCATAGAAGTATACAAGACACAATTAAAGCAAAATCGATTTTGATTAACTCGAATCAAGTCATGAACATTATAGCCACGATTTTCAAAAGATTGCATTCCTTATTATATAAATATATTAGTTCATGAACAAACCGATTTTAGAACATCATCCACTCAGGTATGCAAATGGGTACGCATACCTTGGTGGTCGGCCGGACTAAGCTTGGGTTCGCCAGTATGCGAACGTGTACGCATACCTCCAAACTCAGCAGAAACTCCCGGACCTAAACCTTACGCTAGTACGCGTACCGGTATGTGTACTAGGTATCCGAAATTTCACAAACCAACAGGTTCGCCTACCGATATGCATACGATGGTTCCCAGACATAGATTACATATATGCAAGTATACATACTATGCTTAAATCCAATTGTTATAAACTCTCATTTCAAATATTGAAACATTCTCGGAAGACGGGAATAACTGTCTCACACAAACTATTAGCTTCAAAGAAATTTTCAAGTGATCGAATGATCAATACGAAACATTCCGAGTCTACATCAAATGACTGTCTCACACAAATCATGTATGATTTTACTAAGCGATTTTCACATGATCATCTTTTGACTTTCGTCAAGAATATAAGATGAACTTGGTTAAAGTGAAAGCTTACCAACACATATTTTGAGAAATATTTAAGCGAGTTAAACTCATCTCGAAATATCAAATGTGCATAATTGAAGTCTACGATGAAGTTCCACAAGCTCCCCTTATTAGTTCCTCGTCTTCAATAGATGAACGCCGTAGTCTAAGCTCAACTACACTTTCTATCCTAATACGAGACTTAGTTATAAGTAGACTAGAAGTCAAGACTTATAGTTTTTGGCAACTAAACTTAACAAACAAGCTTGAGATAGCAACGCTTGCGAGTTCAACTGAGCAGTGCTCTAACACATTTAACTAGTAAGTAGGTCGAAAGTTACAAACTATATGTTCGGCCAATAACTATTGCATTTCGAGTAAGTCGAACTGTTCATCTTCTATAGTATACAAGTTAGGTTCGGCTGATAATTTCAAGCTGAACCCATCCCTAGTTCGCCGAACTTGGGTGAGAAAAATCAATTTTTTGATGATTTTGACCTACATAAATGAAATTAAACATAATTTGGAAGTATACTTGTGTATTGTTAGAATTGGGTTTCTCATCGTTGTATTCATCTCCTGGATTTGGCTCATAAAAATGCAAGTTTTTCCTCACTTCCCCTTCTTCTTCTTCTCTAAAAAACCTAACATTTTTTTCTTCCCCAAAAATTATCATCAACAAAAACTTTTATAACTTAATTATCTTAATCACTAATCATTTACATTAAACAATAATCAAAATTATTCATTATTATTAACACTAATACATAAAGGGTAAATTTGCCATTACCAAAAATATTTGGTTAAGGGGCTATTGGATTTACTACTTCCAATCCGTTTTTGTCTTTATTCAGTATGCCCAGAAATTTTCTTGTATGCCCTAAAACAGGGTTCCTCAAATGAGGAAAGGTTTGGTTATGTTTCTCTTACCTACTTAAACAAAACAAACAAACAAACAAAAAACAGGCAAGCCCTAAATCATTAGTTTAGCGGCGGTTTTTATTTCCATTCACCCATATTATGTACAATAAGATATCATCAGGACACATATATTTACGCCATAGTAACCGTGATGTTTTTATGTAAAATTTTTAATTAAGCATATAGACGCATGAGGTCGCCAGGACAGGATCACTTCATACTATTAAGTATTAACGGATGATAACGAGTTCTAAACGCAAGTTCTAGATGCCAATTATAAGTTTTAATTTTATAATACTTATAGGATCGTTGAACTTCATGATAATCACACGTTAAAATATAAAAGAATAGTTCATATGAAATACCTATTAGCGTTAATTCATCATACGTTTGTGATTATCTTTGTAGCAGCAGTGATACCTTGTGGAGATCATGGTTTCTCTTTCTTAACCTTAAACATAATGAGTGGTAATTCCTAGTTGTGTCACTGTGCCAACTAGGAAAACTCAGCACAGCCCACACAACTAACTTCTTAGGTCGTGATGGGCTAAGTCACGTGCTATGTTGGACTGTGCTCAAATTTTAACGTGCTGTGATAGGCTATGCTCGTGCTGGCATAGCCCAATTGATGCCTCTAAATGTGACATATAACCAAGAGAATATAATCAATGTACATTCGGGCTCATGATGTCTGTTTGATATCTTTATTAAATGTATAAACATGTTGGAGGTCCGTGGTATTGATTAGCAGTCACTAGATTTTAAGGGCTAAACATATTATCATGGTTGAGCGAATAAGGTTTAAACATATTGCCAAGTGTCAAATGTAAGTATCTTATCTACTGAGTTAATCATATCTTCCTGCACGAGTCAGCAGTGCACAAGTTTTCTGTGATTGAGTATATAAAAATTTTGAACTCGCAATGCGAGTTCAAAAACGAATTCGCAGCATCACAGTCGTTGGATGTTGCAGATATGACATAAGTTCATAACTGTGGTTAAGTCATGATGTCATATCTGCAACATCCAATGGATGTGATGCTGCGAATTCGCTATTTGAACTCGCACCGCGAGTTAAAAACTTTTTCCGACCTAGAGTTTGGATGATTTTATCTAAGAAAATTTGTAGTGATTTCTTTTTTTCAGAAAACAAAATTGTTTTAGGCCAATTTTTTTTTTTTTTTTTTAAATCTTCCTCATTTGTAGAGTTTGTTATTAAGGCTTCCACACATTAGATAGACCCAACACCGAAAATTTTCAACCTTCACTTTTACAATTATAGGTGATAAGTTTGGAATACACATAAAAGATACGTCTTGGGTCAAGGACGAAGCTATGTATATGGGTAGGTGAAGTAAAATAAGAGTTAGTGCAGGCAAATAAACGATATCTAATCAAGAAATAGGCGTGGGAACCAAATAGAATATTTCATTGATTTTTCAACAAAAAAAGAAGAAAAGAAAACGGATATTTGAATCATACTTGAATTTCGATGACGCTTTTGTAGAAACATAAAGTGGTTGGGTAGACCAAAAGAGGCAACTGTGTGTAATGCCAGTTTCATCTCCTTCATCATGTGTTACATTTGCTTAAAAAAATGTCACGGGTTTGGTTTCACCAACTCAGTGGATTCAATTAATCTTGATCAAAATTGCTCTTTGCGACAGTCCAAACGAGAGTGTTGTCATAGTTCTTTTTTCGGGTACTTGCTGAGGTTATAAACAAGATTACTATGGTTCCAAGCGTTAGCATTTTTCCCGTTCAGATTAATTTGCTTCCTGTGTTACAAGTGATGACGATCAAAAGAGTCTAAAGTCTGTTTAACCAGGGCTCCATGAGAAACTTAAGGTTTTATCTTTTTTTTTTCTTTTCAGGAACGTGCGACAACGACAACTGTGAAAGGGTATTAAGGAAGCAGATGTTACACATATTATTATCGGAATTCGTAGGTTTTACATTTAAAGATATCCCATATTTTTATTTATGGAATTGTGGAAGTTATTAATAGCCTTCCTGGAACATCCTCTCTCAAGGCAAATGGAGTACAAAAATCCGAAGAAATCATTCCCTATAATTTTATACCTGACATAATTAAATATATGTTTGTGCAACGATCTATTAGGCAAGGATAAGGGAATGTTCGTATAAGTTTTTAAAACATTCATAAGACTCAGTATCCAGTGGTTTCATATATTTTGAAATTATGCATGACTCACAGTAATAAGGATAAAGATATTGCACCAAGGGCCCGCTTCGCACGGTATTTGAGATACTATAATGCAAGTGCTTCAAAAGTTCAAATCTTAAGTTTACTTTGTTTATGTTCACAAAATATATGTCGCCTATAGATTGATATTATTCAGTATATTTCGCATTTTTCTTAGAGATTACAATGCAGTTAGAACATGTACAGTAGTTCTGGGCAAATGGCCCAAATTGAACTCTTAAAAACCGTGTAGAGATAAGAAGGGTGGTTCCCTCCTACCTGGAATAAGAGGGGTCCCATTATATGTTTTGTTTTTCTTTATACGGTTTTGGTGTGGTCTATTGGGACGGTTCTCCAAAAGTTTTCGATTTTTTATGGGTATTGGTGACAGCCCTTTAGAATCTTTTGAGTACTAAAGTTAGCAATGAGAGATCTGATTTTGCTGCTCATTACGTTTTTTTTTAAGCATAATTGTTCATAGTGATGTTGCAACTGTCGAAACAAAAACAATTATACTAAAACGAACGGAATCTCTCAGGCGGATTATTTGGAATAAAGTAGAAGCTTCTCATGCACAAATAGTCAAACTAAACAAATTGATCAGATATAAATAGAGCAAAAATAATCCTTCACAAACCGAGATAAAAACAACTACAAAAAACTACCGACACCACAAGAAGTGAGATGTACCATCTAATCTTGAAAGCTGGAGGCGGGGCACATGTCCAAAAGAAAAAAATCGAAGAAAATGTTATATTAAAAACAAAAAGCCTTTACAAAGTACAAAGAAAACCACTCACCCATAAGGTCTTCCCAATTTGTCTAAATGAGACTAGGGTTAACAAACTTGAAAGCACTGGTGGCATATGACCATACTACTATAAGTGGTTTTATAAGATCAATAGTCTCCATTATGCTTTTCTATCGACCACCAAACACTCTCCCATTTCTATCCTTCCACAAAGTCCAACAAATAGCGTAATGGATAATCTTCCACGCATCTTTACCTCTTCCAAGCAGCATATTCGTCGACCATGCTTCAAACAAATGGAACAGAGTTCTCGGCATAGTCCAAAACATCTTGAAAGCCTTGATATGACTACTGATACGATGATATAAAGTTGACATCCAATTAGGCGTATACGCACTTGGAAACTAGAATTCAACTTTCAAATAAATGTACCTCCAAGGACATTTAAAAGATTAGGTTACTTTATTATGACTTGGTACACAAACATGAAAGGAATTTAATATGTATCATGTAGGGGTACAAAATGGGTCGTGCCAACACGTTTATGGCACCACACAACACATTAAAATTTGATAACAACATAGCATATGACATAGCCCATCACGAGACGACATGGTAGTTTTGTGTATTTTGCTTGGCCAGGCTAACCGTCATAATGAAATATTACAATATCCGGTACAGAAGATGGTACACTAAGGAAACGCATCATAGCATGCAACACTATCTGCACCACAAGACACAATATGATGTATCACATTTCATTTATATTTTACAATAAAGTCTTTATTCTAGCCAATTTTTGACATTTTATGGTAATTCTGTTAACTTATTTCGATAACAACACGTATGATATCGAAATATTTAAAAAATATTCTCTTTAGAAAATGTAAAATAAATGTGCCATCACAGCACGACACTTTTTTCTGGCACATCAAAACTCACCTTCTAACACAACACAATATAACACGCCTTGATTTCTGACACACCACCACACGGCAAAAAACAAGGTAAACACGTGATTTCACAAGGTAACATGTGTTGGGCCGACATGTTTTACACCTCTATATTATGGATCGGCTAATATGACTAAATTACGAAGATTTTCATCGGCATCATTATTGATGTGTTCAAAGAGGCCCAGGATAACCAATAATATATATCTTGCTAAATATACACTTTTTTTTTGTTGCTAAATATACACTTATCCTAATAAAATGCGAACAAAATCGCATGGCATAAACGAAATAGAGGAATTTATAAAGTGGTAAAGTATTGCAAGAGATTTTTATTTACGATACGATCTGACATGATCTCGATGACACTTCTACGGATAAAGTAAAGGGACATAATGATTCGATGTACCAAAACATGCGAAAGATGTACCAAAACACTTTATTCATTATTCTTTTATATAAAATTTTATTGTTTTATTGATCAGAAAGAAAAAAAAAAAAAAAAACATGCAAAAGTGTATAAAAAATAAAAGTATGAAATCCAAAAATTTTAAGAGTATCAAATTTTGGAAAAATTATGGAGCAACATAACTTTTAATGTTGGCAATTGAAAGATTTCACATTGGTTTTTATTACTTTACTAAAAAATTTGTTATATTTTAAGGCCTTTAACTTCTTGAGTTTTCATTAATTTTTTATAATATCTTTTCATATCTATAATAAAATTAGTTTTAAAACACGATCCAATTTTTCATTAGCAAATGACAGACCCGTGCATCGCACGGGTGAAAAAACTAGTCCAAGAAAATTCAGACTTCCTTGGACAGTAAAACGCAGCAAGTGGCCGAGACATTAAAACGGAGAGTTGACTCACCGATCCGTACAACCCGACCTTTTGAAACAGTTCCGTCAGTGGACCGTTAAGTAGAACGGGGGACCGTTAACGACCCCAGCCGCCTGACATTGTTCAAATTTGGGAACTATAGTCTCCAACGGTCTGAAAATCCAAATTCCTGTGTCGCCTCTCTACTTTTTGTTCTTCTTTCTTCTGAACTCCATAGATCTGAACTTCATCTCGAATTTCATAGATCTAAACTCCATAGATCTGAACTTTATCTTGAATTCTCCAGATTTGCTGAAAAGGAAATCAAGATCAGCTGAATCAAGCTACAAGAATTTATAAATAAAGAAGACAACTTTCAGGGTAGATTTGTTGGAATCTCTCAACGGTCTGAAAACCCAAATATTTCGCAGCTACAAAACTTTTTAAAAAGCTTTCAAAACAAAGTTTCCTGCTCCCTCTATGGTCTGAATACGTCTTCCTCCTCTGTGGTATGAGTATTTTCCAATCTCCAGATTTCGTGCATCTTGTTTTCCATCGAGAATCTCTAGATTTTCTAAGAAGATGCCGGCCGAAAGTTTCTCTCCAAAGGTAAGGTTTTAGGTTTCCTCTCAACTCTGTATTTGTTAAATCTCAACATCAAATCTAGGGTTTTCTTTGTTAAATCTTAATAATTTTGTTTTCAAGTATGAATATGTGATTAAATTAGGTTTCCATTGTGGAATCTGATTCAGATTTCAGTGAATTTGATAATTCTTTTCTTGTCTGGTTGTTGATTGTTGATTTGATATTTGATATTCTTTTCAAAAATATTTGTCAAATTTGGTTGTTGATTCCATTTTTCCATTGTTGATACACAAACATTGGTTGTTGACTCCTTACACAAAAGATCAATTTCTATTGTTGATACACAAACATTGGTTGTTGATTCCATTTTTCCATTGTTGATACACAAACATTGGTTGTTGACTCCCTAAACTAAGGTCAATTTCTATTGTTGATACACAAATATTTATTGTTGACTCCTTACACTAAGATCAATTTCTATTTTTGATACACAAACATTGGTTGTTGATTCCATTTCTCTATTGTTGATACACAAACACTGGTTGTTGATTCCATTTTTCTATTGTTGATACGTACACATACACTGGTTGTTGACTCCCTAAACTAAGGTCAATTTCTATTGTTGATACACAAATATTTGTGTATCTTGGTGAGAGATATAAAATAACAGCCATTGTATGGAAACACATTTTAGAAACAACCTCTAATTGATATATTGATAGGGTGTAAATACAAAGATTTATCAATCAAGACAATATAAATAAAATTATGTATTTTAAACATTTATGTTTTAAAATTATGAACCCGGCGTGAATCGAAATTACCAAAATTGAGCGTGGAGTCGGGTGTCATTTCCATTACACCACAAGTTAGATCAAAAATAACTAACTCAATTCTTGGAGGTAATTCAACAAACTGCTATTCAAGCAAATGAAATTGTTAAATCATACATGTAGTTATGGTTTGAAAACTAAAACTTGGAATCAACAAATCATAGAGATATGAGTCACCACCTTTGGGATATCCCATACATCTTTTCTACAACCCATTTATCTTTGAAACTAAGAAGAAAAGGCTGCATGGCGGCTATTGGCCATTGAAATCAGCGGCGGCTTTGCTATTTTCCGACAAATAAATCGAGAGATTGAGAAGAATTGAGGTTGTTATTAGGTTCGGATTGATGATTTGTTGCTCAATCGAATCATGTTGTGGTCGAGGGTAGATCGAGCAAACGGATGGAGTGCACGTAGTTGAAGAATAGAAATGGGTTTGAGATCGATGTGTGAATTAGAAGTTGATAATCACGAAGTGTGGGTTTGAAGCGAGTGAGGGTTTGTGGATGAATCAAATCGGGAATTGTTGTTGCTTGAATTGTTGAGTTTGAATTGGAGGTGGTGCTTATAGCTCTTCCGTCAAATCGAGACGGGATTACGTGAAGAAGAAATTAGGGTTCATCTACTGCCAATAGAAGAGAAGGCTGGTTGTGATGTTGAGGAACAATGAGTTTGTTGTTGAATGAGAACAAAAAGTTGATGCAAGCTCGGTGTTCAATACGCGAGATTGACGAGGGCGATGTTGTTAGGAAGCTGGTGAAATGGTGCACGAGGTTCAGCTGCAGGTTTAATGGTAGTTACCCGATGGAGGGATGGCAAGAGGCTGAGGTGGGCGAAGCTGCAAAGTTGCGAGGGGTTGAAAGAGGCGTTTGAATTGAAGTCTTGAGATTGTAGTTACAGTGGTGGTTTCTTGCCGGAAAATCAATGAATGTGGTGATTGATTTTGAGCTGAGATGTCACGGAGTGCGGGTGGGTGAGAAGGAGGTATAGCGGATGTAAATGGAAGTGCCATGGCACAGTTTTGGCAGGAGATAATGGTCGGCAGGGCTGTTATTGGATTTGTATTTTGCGGGGCAAGTTGGAGTAAGTGCAGTGGAATTACAAGTTTTGATTTATGGTGAGCAAAATTATAGAATGTGCTATTGGTTATGGCGAGAGAGAAATGGAGTTGAATGTGTATGCTTGTTTATGAATATATCTGAGGATGTTGCATTACAAGGTGGTGGTTACGAGTGCGATGGAATTGAATTGCGGTGCGAACAAAGGATTTGAAGTGAGGATATACGGTGGTTTGTTTATGTTACGATTGGAGGTGGAATAGCCCTCATGGTGTGAAAAGTGTTGCGGGGAGGCGAAATGGTGTTAGAGACTTGCAGAGCTGTATGGCCATCTCGGGCCGTGGATCGAGCTACGGTAACACGTGTAAAATGCATGTACTTAAGATGGTCGCAAGATACTGCAGCTCAAGATGGTCAGAAGCACTACATTGGTCAGCAAACGGGCACTATCAGTCGGATCGACTCTGGCCAACCGACTTAGTCGACTCCGAAGCCGACTCAGTTGACTCAAATTTACTAAGACCACTCAAAATTTTTGAATTGTAGTTTCGACTGTCTGACTCCATTCCTTTCTCTTGACCCCGCTGACTCCATCAGCTTATTCACTTTTGGACCGTTAGT
>JAJJWW010009714.1:0-63418 GCA_023531295.1 Papaver armeniacum
AAGAGTCCGATGGTGAGGCGAGAATAACAAATTTGCTTAGGTAAGTGATGTATATGTTGAATTGAAGTTTTTAATTTTAGGGTTTATCCCATAGTAGAAAACACAAAGTGAAATCATGTTGTTTAGTCTTTCTACTACACTAAAAGTAATTTTTAAAATTGGAATTTTAAAAATTGTTCCATGTTTGATTGGCGGTAGAATACAATTTGAAAATCATGCCAGAATATATGTCCTGAATCCAGATTTTATTGCATGCCTTTACCGGCATACAAATTTAATTGAATACCATGCCGGTTTTCTGTACCGGCTTTGTATATTTCATCAACACTATGCCGTTTTCATTAGCCTATTTTGTTAAAATCTCTGTACTAAAATCCCATAGTACCGGAATTTAAACTTTCTATATACCAATGCCGGTTCTCAATGCCGGCGTTGTCGATATGTTAACTTACTATGCCGGTTTTCTGTTGCAAAAAATGTTCATTCTCTGTCTAAAATTCAAAAACAACCGGCATGGTATTTGAATTGATTAGAATGCCGGCACCTTTGCCGGAACTTATGTTACGTTCGATTTCTATGCCGGTTGTCATTATATAACTCAATTTACATATTGGAATGTGGTTGTTCCTCTATTTCGCGTTCTTACTTAAAGAGATGTGATTCTCTCTCGATGAGGAATGTGGGACTATTGTATTTAAAACGACGACTTCAATTTTCCAAGGGACGCCCATGAATCACATAATAAGGATCGATTAATGGGAATTCAATTTCTTCAAGGATTATTACAACTTGATGGTCATCCGTTAATGAAAATGAAGACGAGTCATTTCAGGTTGTTTATTGTATAAGCAACACTGTAGCAGAAAGTAAAGAGAATCGAGAAATAAGCGAGGAGTTTAACTCAAGGGTACTCGACTTTTGGAAACACATTGTATCCAAAAGATCACTGGTTGATGCACCCATGATTTTGTTAGTGGAAGTCCTTGTGCATTTCAATCCATATGTTTCTTCTTTTTTGAAGCATACAAACCACATATGGTATTCTTCAGAAGTACCAAAAGATAATCATCTACTGACTATCCTCAAAAATAAAGAATTTGAGGTGGTCTTTTGAATGGGTGAGTTTTTATGCTAAAGCTTATGTTCATTTGATTTTTGGGGGTACAAGAACGTGTTAGGAAGTCATGGACGGTTAGAGATGACAGGAGAAGTGGGCAAGACTGGTCGTGTAGCACCAACACACAACTCCACTACTCCATCACTCCACTTCCTCCACTTCCCACGAGAGACGTGAATAAGGCTCAAATGACTTGTATAAATAGGTTCTCCTCCCTATTCTCCGGACAGAGGGAGAAGGAGAGACAACAACACAAGTCCAGACGAGACAGAAACCAAGTGTTAATACAAAATAGTATTCAAACACCCAGAGCCTGCTTGCATCAACCGTGAGCTTGCTCATCTTTCTGTTACAAGTCATAAGCAAGCCAACACCTTCACAATCTCAACACCTTCTTCGCTTCCCTCCCTAAGATCAACCCCATCTCCTTCACTTTGTGACCGAAACAAGTCTGGAACGGCCATTTCTTGGTTTAGGCCGGACTTGCATAGATTGATTTCCGAATCTAAAAGCACTCACCACGCAGTGCATTTGTTTAGGGTTTAGATTCATTCCTCATCCACACACACCCGAAATTATCAAATTCGGCAGGAGTAGTTTTCACCCATAAACACCCTTATATAGTTTTCAAATCAGGGTTTGCAATCTAAGTTACCTTGGTAACAAAACATTCAATATTCACCGTTAGATGAAAACCTGATTAGACTCAAGATAATATCTTTCAATCGTTAGATCGAACTTAGCTTGTTATACACAAATAAAATGTAACCTCATTTAGGTTCGAGTAACCATACCTAAATATGTACACCATGTTGGCTCAACAGTATTTAACCGAGGTTATAGCTATATGAACACTCTCATATCAACCTTATTCATCTTAGCCACAACTAACTCAAATGACTCATATGAAACTATTTATAGAGTTGTTCAATTGCTATATTCTCATAGAAGTATACAAGAACACAATTGAAGCAAAATTGATTTGATTCATTCAAATCAATTCATGAACATTATAGCCATGGTTTGCAATGAATGCATTCCTTAATATATAAATGTATTAGTTCATGAACAAATTGATTTTAGAGCTTTAACCACTCAAGTATGCATACGTGTACGCAAACCTAAGTAGCCGGTCTGAGTTTGGGTTCGCCAGTATGCAAACGGGTACACATACCTTAGTATACTTCCAAAACCTAGAAGAAATTCCCAGACCTATACCTTACGCAAGTACGCGTACCGATATGTGTACTTGGTACCCGAAATTCCACAACTACAAGTACGCATACGTGTATGCATACTATAGTTCCGTTCATGGATCACATACATGCAAGAATGCATACTATGTTCATAATCCAATAGTTTTAAACTCTATTTCAATCATTGAAACTTTCTTAGAGGATGAAAATAGCCGTTTTCACACACTATTAGCATCAAAGAAATTTTCAAGTTATTGAAATAATCATAACGAAACATTCCAAGTCTACAACAAATGATTGTATCACACAAACCATGTAAGATGTTACTGGGCGATTTTCATATGACCATCTCTTGACTTTCGCCAAGAATATAAGATGAACTTGGTTTAATTGAAAGATTACCAACACATATTTCGAGAAATATGTAAGCGAGATAAACTCAGCTGCATAATCGAATACTATATAGTAATACGACTTTTGTCTTAATATAGGAGATAGAGTAGAAATAGACTTTCCAAGTGATAGATGAGTTTTAGTCTTCATATACCTTTTGTTGATGAAGTTCCATAAGCTCTCCTTAGTAGTTCTTCGTCTTCAATTGATGAACGATGTGAAGTCTAATGCTCAACTACACAATCTATCCTAGTATGAGACATCACTATAAGTAGACTAGAAATCAAGACTTATTGTTTTGATCACTAACATTGACAAACAAGCTTGAGATAGCAACGCTTGCAGTTAGACCGAGCGTTTGCTTTAACAACTATTTTCTCCGTGCTTCCTAGACCCGATTTGTAAGAATCAGCTTAGTCATAATGGGATTCCCATCTCAACCATCGCAATAAGAATGTTGGCCATATACATTTGAGATTTCGAATGTTGTCATTATATTTAAGCACTTTTCCATATAGGGTTTGGAACTTAGAGATTATAATAGAAAATCTATTATAGCTGTCGACTTCGGACGTATAAGTTATTAGCAAAGAGATTAGAGGTGGTCTAGTGGGAAATCTAAACAACAGGTGAGAACTTTTGTTTTTAGAATTGTGTGACTCTTTGTGCATATAGAGTTCGTAAGATGGAGAAGTTTCCTAATGAAATAATGCTAAACATACTATATCGCTTACCTCACCAAACCATGATCAGCTGCAAACCAGTTTGCAAACTCTGGAGAGATATATCAAGTAATATTAAGGTAGGTTTCCTTTTCCAGTTTAGAATAAAACCTGCTCTAAAGTTCGGTTATGGAGGAGAACAATACGATGATGTTGATATTCTAGGGCATTACTTTTTTACAAGACACTTGTAGAATTCGATAAACATCGATCTAGCTAGAACCTCCTTTGTCTGTAATGGTTGGTTCATAAAACAGTTTGGTTTGTTTCGGGGTGACGACCAAGTCTACTGCTGCACATGATCCCATCTATATTTGCAATCCTATTACTGAGGAATATGTTTATCTTCCAGCAACATTCGAGGCATATGACGAGAAAATGGGTGGTTATTTTCATTGTGGATTTGGTTATCATCATTCCACGAATGACTATAAAGTTGTTAGAATCTATAATGAGTTATCTAAATTTTTATAATATATGCAGCCGAGTTCAAGTGTACGCTTTGGGCAGTGGTCATGGGTGGAGAGATAAATGTAGAATTGATTACTCTTTATATTTTTACCCCAGAGTTGTGCAAATGGATCCCTTTATTGGATGAAGTTTTGGGAAAATGAAAATTTGGCCCTCTTAGATGCTGAGGAGTTCATATTATGCCCATTATCGCAGTTATCAACACCAGTTTCTCGCCATGATAATGGTCTCGAATTCGACTTTCTCCCAAAATTTTGGGAGGATATTTGTGTTATGTTCATAGAGAGGTTGGAAAAGAAGATTTTTTTCACATATGAGCATTAGAGAAAAAAAATGTGTAGCATACATGACATGAAAGGGCATGAGTGGAAAGACTTTGTGGAGTTGGAGAAATAATTTTAGTATACCATGCACCAAGAATGTGGAATATATGCCATTTGCGATAACAAAGAGCAATCAAGTTCTACTGTCGTCTAAGAGAATTGTCTTTTGTTATGACTCGGAAACTACAATCCCGAAAAATCTGGGACGATCGTCGAGAATATTCAAGCAATTCCTCAAGTGTGTAGCCTTGTTTCACTCAAGGCATTAGGAGAAAAAGCCGAGAGAAGAAATCTATATTTTTTTGACAGGAAATCTATATTGATAATTTTGTCCATTGAAATGTACTTGATATGGCTTGGATGCCTGTTAACAGAGCTCTTCTTGTGATAGCAGATACTGAATCCAGGACGCTTGTCATCTATCAAAAGTTATTCTTTATTTTTTAGATAATCAGTAGATGATTATCAAATGATAACTTGACTGTTTTTCCGGCTAGAATATGTTAGTTGATTTTGTTTTTTTAAATTCGGGAGAATTTAGTTTAATAGCATATGGTTGGAACGTGAACATACGCTTATATGAACATGGTTTTTGTGACATATATGAAGGAGTGTAAATCCATCGCTTCAAATTTAGATAAGCCCAAAAATCTACTAAATTCTCGAAATAGCATACTCCCCATTGGCACAGCCGGTTTAATTCTTTTTTTTTTTCCATTCACCGCAGCTCTTACTTGTGCTACTTCTTATAAGTAGTGAGCACGTGCGATGCACGTCGGCAACATTAATTTTTCATTCCATTTCTGAAATGTGGTAGCTTCATTTTACTTTTCAATTTAGCCTAATATTAGATAAAAATGGAAAAATAAAAATAAATAAAGTATCACTTT
Source organism: Papaver armeniacum (assembly GCA_023531295.1). Classification (NCBI taxonomy): domain Eukaryota; kingdom Viridiplantae; phylum Streptophyta; class Magnoliopsida; order Ranunculales; family Papaveraceae; genus Papaver; species Papaver armeniacum. The sequence goes on from JAJJWW010009714.1 coordinate 5,113, forward strand.
TAATGAAACGGAGGTAATCTATCGAAACTAAAATCTATAGATTCTTCTAAGTAATTTCATAGTATATCAAATGAAGTATTTGAGCATTATATAGGCAACATATAAAAAGTACATATAAGCTCTTTCAATTTACCTTTAAATTATAGCAATTTATTCGGAGAACTATAAATATATTAAAAAGTAAAATGGTTGTTTATACTCGTTGCGTAGATTGAAAGAGCTTTCCAAATATATAACTGATAGGTGTAGAATACACCGTATTTACTATACAGAGTTTATGCTTTCTTTGCTATTTCTCTTGTAAATTATGTATTTTACGCTTGTTTTGAGTTTTATAGCTACTTTGGAGTCGCACGGAGGAAAAGAAGAAGAAATCACCCAATTTGAGCCAAAAGGGCAAAAAGGTCATTTTACAGGCGATTGATATATGGAGCCCAGCCAGTGTTAAGGGGCAACCTAATTTGGAGGAGTACTAAAGCCAGGACCAGTCAAGGCTAAGTGGGTTGTCATCAGGGTACCCCTTATCATATCAGAGGGTGGTCCCTATCCCTGGGGTGTAACCATCCAACCCCGAACCACCTAACCCTAAAACCGAGAGTTAATTCTCTCGTTCTTCATTTTCTCAATCATTAGTTGCACAACAATGGAGGCACAACAATGAAGAGAACAGAAATTGAGAGAGCAGAGATTGCTCACGGTCGAGAGAACAGAGATGAAGATGAATCAGATGAATTAATGGGTATGTGTTGGTGGTGGAGATTGAACTAAAAATCGATGATTCCAGGAAAGAAGACGGGGAAAATGGATTCGGTTCGATTTGTGAAGATGGGATGGTGGTGCTGTGAGATGGGTATGAACTAAATTTGGATTTAGGGTTGATATTCGATGTTGATTTGAAGATTGTTCTTGAGTTAGAGCAGATCGAGAAGAATTGATGAAGATCGACTGTGGGTGAAGATTGGATTCATGGCGATTCAAAGGAATTGGGGGTTTGCTTTAGTTTCTGGAATAATGAGCAATGGGTCGAGTCTCAGATTTTGTTCTGAGTTGAAGAAAGACCGAGATCGATGATGCTGGTGGATCCATTGGAGTTCAAATGGAATGGGTGTTGCTGCGGTAGATCGAAACGTAGAGAAGAATCGATGCTGCAATTGATTCAGAGAAGAGCAGAAGGAGTTGCTCGATATGTGAGTGAGTTCTGTGATCGGTCGCGTATGGCAGGGAGGAATTCTTTGTGGAACAGATAAATGGATTAGACAGGATTGAATGGGTTAAGAGTATTAGCTCGGTGAGAAGAAGGAAGTGAATTGGAGATGTAATCGAAACTCGTTCCGCCGCTATGGGACCGTGAAACGATGAACGAATAAGAGAGATGGGTCTCAGTAATTCTAATAGGGACTGTCGATCTGTGGTTTGGATGCTTTGGAGTTGCACTTGAGAGATGGGTTCGATGTCATTCGAGAGATGAATCAAATTGGAAGAAATCGTTTCGATATCTCGCAACCGATAGAACATGGAGATGAAGAAATCGAATGGGTTGCGACTAATAAATGAATAAAATGAATAGATGTATGTTAGGGATTGTGATTGAGACAGGGAATGGAGAGTGAAAAGAATGGCTCGAAACAACGGCGGAAAGTCCTCAGCAATTAAACGAAACTCGGCGGAATTTCCCTCCGACGAGTCAACTCGGACCGACGATGACCGATCCATCCATGTAACTCAGATGAGTAAGACGACTCAGCTCTGAATAAGAACACTGACTCGAGCTGGATGACTCTCTACCTTGACCCGCCGACTAACTTGATTGGACAGTTGACTCTGTTTGACCGTTAGTCCTAACGGGGATCGACGGAATATTCCGTCGAATATTCTCTCGACGGTGAAATTTTCAGATGGCCGGCGGCGACTATTCCGGTCGGATTCCGGCCATAATCCCAGTTTTCCGGTGAGCCAAAAATTCCAGAATTTTCTATGGACTTCTTTCATGGGTGTGAAGACTTGGGCTAGGAATTGGATGGAGAATTTGGCTCAAATTTGGAAAGAGAAGGTGGAAGAGAAGAGAAAGACTTGAATTTGGAAATTGAATTGCTAAAGGAAAAGGATTCTAATCCTTGGGAGAGTTGGAGAATATTGAAGCCTATAAATAGAGAAGTTTTCGACATCTTTTACACACCTCTCTACACACACAACACTTTTCTTTTCTTATTCTTTGTGTGAACTTTTTAACATGAGTAGTTAATTTATTGATTGAGGATGAATTCCTAGTTCTTAATATGATTTGAGTTTTGTTTCAATTCTATCTTGAGTTTTTCACATGATTATCGTTTGTTTTTACTAATAGGAATGATCTTAAAGACATTCATGATTGATTGATAGATTGTTTGGGTGGCCAACTAAATTGATTTGTTAATTTGATCTAAACCTAGTGAAAGTTAGGAGATAAGTAATCGTTTCTTGACTCTTTACATAAGTAGCAAACACGAGACCTTGCGGAGGGATTCCGTGGAGCAATTGTGTGTGAAAACAACGTTAGCAAGTAGACCTTGATCTAAGAGTCTAACTACTAATATCAACCTAATAAGTTCATAAATCTTAATGCGTTTATTTTAAATTACATCTTGAGTGATCTACTACTAGGTGGTTTGGTAAATAGAATCTGGTAGTCGAGAACTTCCGTGTCCGGTGATACAAGGATTTAGGGGTTTAGCACTGATCTAGTCGTTTGCTTTACCTACGGTTGGTGATAATCTGTGACTTATAACAAGTAGAAAATAACATAACTTTAATCATTGTTTTGCAACGAAGAAGGATTCCTTGATCTTGTCTCTCTTATTGATTTCGACTTTATCTTTTAATTGTTTTCTTTATTTTCTTTTGCTTTATATATCCCCCCTTTTCGTCACAATTTTACAACTAGAATCTCGTGCTCCTCGTGGGATCGACCTTGACTACCCTATATTACTTGTTAATTAGGTAGTAAAGTATTAATTAATTTGTTGTGGTTACGACACGCATCAAATTTTGGTGTGCCGTTCCGGGAGCAACGGGCGATTTTAGTTGTTTTTATTTTTCTTTTTGCTTTATTCTTGCTTTGTTAGATTCTATACCGTATCTAACTTAGTTTTTGAGAATCTTATTTCAGGTATCCATGTATGGTGGACAAGAGCAAGCATATTACAACAATCAATACGGTTTTCAACCTCAACATTATGACAACTTCCAACCATCCTTAGGATACAATCAAAACCAATATTTTGGCTATGATAAATTTTTTACAGAACCTTATGGATATTCTCATACATATCAACAACCTTATGACGGGTATGTAAGTGGACAATCACAAGGATGGGAGGATAGTTTTGTTTATGATCAGAAATTCTCTAGTTTTGTAGATAAGATGTCTGCCATGATTGGGGATCTTCAACAAAAGTTGCAAGAATCACATCGAGAAATTCAAAGGAATTCGGAGAAATTATACGAACAAATTAACCAACCTTTGGAGACTTTTGATGACGCTAGTGTAGATTACTTGAGCCTTGATCTTAATAATGATCAATCACCTATTCAAAAGGTAGAGCTTGAGGAAGATGCATTTATTGCTTGGAAAAAATTTCTTAGGGAAAGATATGAGTCCGCGGAAGTGTATGAACGTTGCAACAATGAGGAAGTTATTTCAACTCTGGATCATACTAACGATCCTTCGCCTATTCAAAAGGAGGAGATTGAGTGTGACTTACCTATTGTTATAAACGGTGTAACACCCGCACATGAAGATCTTACAATTTATACCGACGAGAATCATTTTAGTGAATGGCCCGATTCCGATGATGAGAATGTTGAAGAGATGATACTAGAGGATGAAACCACATTGATTGATTTTGTGGAAGACCCAATTGAACTTGCCAATGATTTTAATGATGCCAAGACTTTGGTTAAGGTAGAAAACGATGAAGAATGGTTGCAAGGTTTAATAGAGGACCACGATATACAAGAGGTAAGTAATTGACTTGAATTTTTTAAGGATGACGAAGATTCCGTAATACAAGAAATTTTGCAAGGTTTGTCTAACCCTTTGCATATTGATTCTTCTCCTTTACCTCTTATTGGTTTGAATGTATGTGCTTCGAAAGTATTTTTGGATGATTTTGTTTCTAGATATCCACCATTGGAAACACTTGATGCTAACACTATGCAGGTTTGCCAAGAGGAATACATGGAAGTTCCCAAATTCTATATTCTTTATACACTTCCGAGTGTGGACGAGAATAAGTGTGGGGGAAATTTCTATCGAGCGACAATTTCACTATTGTTTTCTTGTGCTAATATTTGTATGGAGTTATTGTTTTCAAAACAGGTATTATGGGTGGATCCTCAAATTTTTCGATTGTTATTATATGGGGAATGAATCTTGCAAGAGCTAAGTCGGGCCGTCGACTTTAAAACAAGCGCTTAATGGGAGGCAACCCATCGGTTTTGTATTTCTTATCTTTTTGCTTTTTGTTATTTCTTTTTCTTGTTCCATATCATGTTAAAATTTCCCACCTTGCCTTTACTAGGAGGATTCAATTACATTGAGGACAATGTAAGGTTTAAGTGTGGGGGAGTGGTTAAGCATGTATTAAAAAAAAAAAAAAAAAAGTTTTTACATAAAACCTCCAACTTTTAAAGATTTTAGAGTCACTAGCATACTTCTAGGTATGTTTACATAGAGATTTTGACCGACATAATTGAACTTGGAAATGTTAGAGAACTACATTCGGATTTCTTGTATGTTAGAGTGTTAAATAATGGATTTAATCATGCCGGTGATGCGAATTTGGTGCAGGGAGAAGGGCATTATTAGAGTTGCTGATCAATCATTAGTGGAGACTACCCGTATTCATATTATGAGAGGCACCGACCAGAAATTCTTCCATCTACTAAAGAGTTTCTTTTGAGTGTGTGTCACCATACGTCAATTCCGGGTAGAATGGTGAGCTACCCAACCTCCCACCAATAGAAGCACTACTCTTTGATCTCTTGAGTGCTAATTTTGTCAATCATAAGGGTGACGTCTATAGATGAAAGCCACCTTCTTGTAGTTCGATTTGCAGTTAGCACCATTCTCTCTCGCAACAACAACGGATCCATAGAAACACATTCATCATCAACAAGGAGCGACATCAAAATCTACAAGGAAAGTTGGAAAAAGTTCAAGGTTTATAAGCAACGGAACGAGAAAAAAAGAGCAAATTTCAAATTCAAGTAAAGCAACATACAAAGAGCAGATTTTTACATATATGTTGAAGACTTACACTACAATGAGGTAATTTATATTCAAGTATGAAGATTTATTCATGAAAACGAAGAAAATTAAAAGGTGAGAATTTTTGAAGTTTATGATTTCAAGACAATACAAGTTGTGAAGAATCAAGCGGTAAAATACTTCTCCCACGGCCATGGTTTATTTTTTGTATTTTATTTCTCTTGTTTCAAAAAAAAAAAAAAAAAAAAAAAAAGAGAGAGAGAAATATTTGTTTTGTTTTTATTTACTTAATAAGCCGTGGGGAAGGAAAATCTATAAGGAAGTTTCAAGCGGCAAGGATTTAAGGAAAAAAGAGTTACAAATTGTCAAGGATTTATGAAATTCAAGGGTTTATCATCAATAGTTGAAACCAAAGACGAAGACCAAGAAGATCAAGACGAGGAGCGGAAGACGTTTCTATTGGATGCTGTGAGAGTGGTGTTATCATAATTGGCGATCGGATGTGAAGGTGAGTAAGTAATCTCATCCTCAATAATAAATGGTTGATTTCCTTTCGTAGAGATCGTCGAAAAAATGGTTTTTCAAAATATTAAAAGATGTGGGTTTTTAAAAATATTTCGGAAGTTGTCCTTCCCACCATTCAACGTGTCGCAGATTTCTCTCTTCATTCCTACCGCACACATGTGAGACCCATAAAAAGCCGTCTTTTTGAGTGCAATTATCATAAAATCCTTTTGGTGAGGCGAAGTCGAGGCGAAATGCTTATTGATCGTTTCTCAAACACGCGTTCTCTCATTATGGTGTGGTTATTTCTCACTCAACATTTAAGAATGAGAATATGTTCTTTAGTATTTCTAACTTCTTATTACTAGCATGCGTAAAACTCTATGTCCTCATAACTCTTTGGATGCTTAGGATGCTTGAACGCTTTGAAGTTGTGAGTTTTTAGTTTGATTTGCTCGAGGACTAGCAAAGTCTAAGTGTGGGGGAATTTGATAGGTGTAGAATACACCGTATTTACTATCTGAGAGTTTATGCTTTCTTTGCTATTTCTCTTGTAAATTATGTATTTTACGCTTGTTTTGAGTTTTATAGCTACTTTGGAGTCGCACGGAGGAAAAGAAGAAGAAATCACCCAATTTGAGCCAAAAGGGCAAAAAGGTCATTTTACGGGCGATTGATATATGGAGCCCGGCCGGTGTTAAGGGGCAACCTAATTTGGAGGAGTACTAAAGCCGTGGACCAGTCAAGGCTAAGTGGGTTGTCATCGTGGTACCCCTTATCATATCGAGAGGGTGGTCCCTATCCTCGGGTGTAACCATCCAACCCTAGAACCACCTAACCCTAAAACCGAGAGTTAATTCTCTCGTTCTTCATTTTCTCAATCATTAGTTGCACAACAATGGAGGCACAGCAATGAAGAGAACAGAAATTGAGAGAGCAGAGATTGCTCACGGTCGAGAGAACAGAGATGAAGATGAATCAGATGAATTAATGGGTATGTGTTGGTGGTGGAGATTGAACTAAAAATCGATGATTCCAGGAAAGAAGACGGGGAAAATGGATTCGGTTCGATCTGTGAAGATGGGATGGTGGTGCTGTGAGATGGGTATGAACTAAATTTGGATTTGGGGTTGATATTCGATGTTGATTTGAAGATTGTTCTTGAGTTAGAGCAGATCGAGAAGAGGATTGAATCAGTGTTAGCTGAGAATGGTTCTGCTATTGTTCGATTGAGAAGAATTGATGAAGATCGACTGTAGGTGAAGATTGGATTCATGGCGATTCAAAGGAATTGGGGGTTTGCTTTAGTTTCTGGAATAATGAGCAATGGGTCGAGTCTCAGATTTTGTTCTGAGTTGAAGAAAGACCGAGATCGATGATGCTGGTGGATCCATTGGAGTTCAAATGGAATGGGTGTTGCTGCGGTAGATCGAAACGTAGAGAAGAATCGATGCTGCAATTGATTCAGAGAAGAGCAGAAGGAGTTGCTCGATATGTGAGTGAGTTCTGTGATCGGTCGCGTATGGCAGGGAGGAATTGCTGTAGAACAGAGAAAGGGATTAGACAGGGATTGAATGGGTTAAGAGTATTAGCTCGGTGAGAAGAAGGAAGTGAATTGGAGATGTAATCGAAATTGTTCTCGCTGCTATGGGGATCGTGAAACGATGAACGAATAAGAGAGATGGGTCTGTAATTCTAATAGGGACTGTCGATTCAGGGTTTGGATGCTTTGGAGTTGCATTGAGAGATGGGTTCGATGTCATTCAGAGATGAATCAAATTGGAAGAAATCAGTTTCGATCTCTGCAACTGATAGAACATGGAGATGAAGAAATCGAATGGGTTGCGACTAATGAATGAATAAAATGAATAGATGTATGTTAGGGATTGTGATTGAGACAGGGAATGGAGCTGAAAAGAATGGCCTGAAACAACGGCCGGAAAGTCCTGTAATTAAACGAAACTCGGCGGAATTTCCCCTCCGACGAGTCAACTCGGACCGACGATGACCGATCCATCCATGTAACTCAGATGAGTAAGACGACTCAGCTCTGAATAAGAACACTGACTCGAGCTGGATGACTCTCTACCTTGACCCGCTGACTAACAGTTGACTGACAGTTGACCTGTTTGACCGTTAGTCCTAACGGAGGACTGACGGAATATTCCGTCGAATATTCTCTCGACGGTGAAATTTTCAGATGGCCGGCGGCGACTATTCCGGCCGGATTCCGGCCATAATCCCAGTTTTCCGGTGAGCCAAAAATTCCAGAATTTTCTATGGACTTCTTTCATGGGTGTGAAGACTTGGGCTAGGAATTGGATGGAGAATTTGGCTCAAATTTGGAAAGAGAAGGTGGAAGAGAAGAGAAAGACTTGAATTTGGAAATTGAATTGCTAAAGGAAAAGGATTCTAATCCTTGGGAGAGTTGGAGAATATTGAAGCCTATAAATAGAGAAGTTTTCTACATCTTTTACACACCTCTCTACACACACAACACTTTTCTTTTCTTATTCTTTGTGTGAACTTTTTAACATGAGTAGTTAATTTATTGATTGAGGATGAATTCCTAGTTCTTAATATGATTTGAGTTTTGTTTCAATTCTATCTTGAGTTTTTCACATGATTATCGTTTGTTTTTACTAATAGGAATGATCTTAAAGACATTCATGATTGATTGATAGATTGTTTGGGTGGCCAACTAAATTGATTTGTTAATTTGATCTAAACCTAGTGAAAGTTAGGAGATAAGTAATCGTTTCTTGACTCTTTACATAAGTAGCAAACACGAGACCTTGCGGAGGGATTCCGTGGAGCAATTGTGTGTGAAAACAACGTTAGCAACTAGACCTTGATCTAAGAGTCTAACTACTAATATCAACCTAATAAGTTCATAAATCTTAATGCGTTTATTTTAAATTACATCTTGAGTGATCTACTACTAGGTGGTTTGGTAAATAGAATCCGGTAGTCGAGAACTTCCGTGTCCGGTGATACAAGGGATTTAGGGGTTTAGCACTGATCTAGCTGCTTTACCTACGGTTGGTGATAATCTGTGACTTATAAAAAGTAGAAAAGAACATAACTTTAATCATTGTTTTGCAATGAAGAAGGATTCCTTGATCTTGTCTCTCTTATTGATTTCGACTTTATCTTTTAATTGCTTTCTTTATTTTCTTTTGTTTTATACATCCCCCCCTTTTCGTGACAATTTTACAACTTGAATCTCGTGCTCCTCGTGGGATCGACCTTGACTACCCTATATTACTTGTTAATTAGGTAGTAAAGTATTAATTAATTTGTTGTGGTTACGACACGCATCAATAACGTTCACAAAAATCCGACGTACCATTTGAAAGATACGAAGTTTTAAAATATTTATCTTTATTTTTATAAAAATGGCATTTCTGTAAATAAACAATTTCATATATTATTATTTTTAAGTTCCTATTCTGTTAAGCATTTAAGTCCTTATTTCTAATTCTTAGCTAAACAGTCCCTATTTTGTTTAACACTTTAGTCCCTAATCCGTTTGGTTAACCAAAATCCATTTAGAGAACCAAAAAAAGAGCAAGGATTAAGATTAAGCTTGCTTGCCTTAAAGAGGGGGAGATAGGTCAACAACTATAATAATGAATCGCCTTCATTTTCATTTACAGATACGATGAAGCTATAAAATTCTTGTAGAAATTGAAGCCCTATTATCTGATTCATGGGCCGGAGGCGTTCCTTTGCAAACTTAAGTCATCATTTTAAATCAAATGAACATAAGCTTGTTGTGTTAAATTTCTATGTTGTGTTAAATTTTTGAGGCGTTCCTTTGCAAACTTAAGTGATACTTTTTCTGAAACGGAACGAAAGTTTCATTTTTCCGAAACAGAGCGAAAGTATCACTTTTCCCGAAACGGAGTGAAAGTAGCACTTTTCCTGAAACAGGATATGAAAGTATCACTTTTTCTGAAACGGAAAATTAGTCGATCCATAAATCAAAATATGGTTGCATGATGTGTTATGCATCCTTTGTGGTGGTTTGCATAATGGCTATGCATTCAATTTTCGAGAATTGCGCCTAAAATGAAAGTATCATTTTTCTTGAAACGGAGGGAGTACATCGTTTTATTAATTGCAGCGGAAAATTAGTTGATGCATATACCAAAATTTTGCTACATAATAAAGTATATGTATCCTTTGTGGTGGTTTGCATAATGGATATACATTTAATTTTCTAAAATTGTGCCTAAAATGATAAATACCTCCGAATTTTTCACAAAAACTTTAAATTTAATATTGTTGTTTGTACTCGTTGCGTAGAGTTTTTTATAACCTTTTCAACGAGATAAAATTTGTCAAATTCCAAGGCACTGATTTTTAGATATGCTATATTAAAGTTTGGTTGCCAATTATACCCCTGAAAAGATAGGATACACAAGGGTTATAGTAATTGGACTAAAAGGGAGGGACATTTTTGGTTTTTGGCCCTAACCATTTCCAATCTTTTTGTGGTAATTGATCACTTAGATTTTACAAAAAAGTGGCCATATAAAGATCCTCCCTCGCTTCGCTCGGTCGGCCCAATTATTACGTTTTTCATTTTTTTTTAATAATTACTAAACATAAGTCTATACTTAACTGGTCAATTTGGGTCAACGTCTGGTCCAGGTACCAACGTTGGACAAATGTTAGACCAAAGCCTAGTGTTGGTCATAACCTGAGTATTAAACTTTAATTATCCTTATTTTTTAAACATCATTTTCGAATAATATTACATGTGCAACTTGAATATCTTTTTTCCTTAAAGGTAAAATTATTCAGCATCAAATGACTCAGATAAAGATGATATTTTTCCTAAAATGTATAACTCAACGTATGGGAGAGGTTTCTGGAATGATATTCAAAATGGAAGTGGGCTAGTGCATTGGAATTTTGAGGTGCATATTAGAAATGGCAACTAGAAGGATCCTTAAAAATCTCATACACCTTTCTATCTCACTCACACAAAAGCATTCATATCTATTACAAACAAAGATGCTAAAGTTGCATAGATGATTAATAATGGGTCTTGGAATCTGCAGCTATCTCAACAGCCTAATGAGGAGGTAAAAGAAGAATTGTTAGATCTCTTAAATTTGATTGGTCCCCCTACTATGGACTGAGTAAAACTCAATCAACTACAAGCTTGCATCCGAATATACATCTAAGGAAGGATATAAATGGCTCATGCAACAACAAGCGGATATTGGACCAGATTTCAAGCAAGTTTGGAACAAAAAAAGTCCCACCAAAAACACAATTGTTAGTTTGGCTAGCAATTCAGAATGCCATTCCGATAATAGATAACCTAAACATGAGAGGTTGTGTGAAATTCAGGAAACAAGATGTTGTTTCTGCAATGCTGAAGAAGAAGAAGAAGTGAATCACATCTTATTGTTGTGCCCTTAAACACGTATACATTATTCCTTTTACAATAAGTTGGGCATTATGGACGGAATATAAGAGTGATGGCAAAGAAAAGGAGTCGGAACAAGGATATGTTAATAATTAAAATTAAGAGAATACTATTTCGATGGGGTGAGAAACATTCTTGGTTCAAAAATATCAGTTTCGCCAATCTAATTTTTAACTAGAACGCGGTATTCCATTTTAGTTAACTCTAGAATGGATGTTGAGACCCATTTTATGTGCTTGTAATCTTTGACTGACTGTTTTTGCAGTTCAGCTTTTTCTTTTAATAAAATATTACCCCTTTAAGTCAAAAAAAAAACTTGAATATCTTTTTTTCTTCTATTTATTTGGTTTCTTTTATTATTATTTTTCAATTCATTGTTATTATTTTTCATTTTTAGGTTTTAGTGAATTACAAAGCAAGACATGAAAGATTATCAACAAGCAGCTAATATGAAATAAAATAAATTAAGTTCAATTTACAGTTTTAAGAACTTACTAGAATTCCACTTCCATCAACATCAAGTGTACGATCAACTCTCTGTAATAAAAAAAAGTTAGGATGAGTCTAATTAATTCTATCAAATATCGAATATCCAACATTACCAATTGCTTAATTTGTTGAACGATCCTATAATGTACTTACTCTTAGGATCTACATTCAAAGGAAATCTTGTACGGATCCATAAAGACCATAACTATTGGTGTCTACGTCGCCAATAGACAATACTCAACAGAGGATTTGAAGTATGTAATAAAATCTATATATATACACAAGGTTGAATTACGTTACTATAACTTTCGTTGTTGTTGGTTTGGATTTTTTTTTTGAAACAATTTTGAATTCATTTTGTTTGATAATATAGCAGTTGGATAATTTTTTTTAGCATATAACTTACTATTGCATAACTTTTGATTCGTTTGAATAGTTGTTATGGACCTCAATACGAGTGGCAAGTCTACAAGTGGATTTCATTTTCCTCAATTTATATCTATTGGATTTTGTGAATCGCTTAACTATAATGTTTTATAAATATATAAAAGTTTATTATGCTTATGTTAAGAAAAAATCGTTATTAAAAATCCACATTAAACCACAAATAAAAATCTTGTCGAATAACATTGTTTGTGCATGTTGTAAAAACAATGTTTATAAGTATAAGAATTTGTTATGTTCATTTATGTAATAATAAATAAAAGAATTGTTAACAGTACATCTTTCCACATTCAAATGAAAATGAAAACCTATTAAATAAGATAGTTTTTGTAATTTGTACGTATAAAAATAATGTATACGTGTAAGAAATGGAGTAAAAGCGTAAATTACCCATTTTCCATAAACTTAGCTTCACTATTTACTATATCACTTCCCACTTTTTTCAGTTAATACATTATAATAAATTCGAAGAGACTAAAAAGATTTTATACTAAAAACTTCAGTTGTAATGACATGACATAAGCATCTAAAAGAAACCATAATCATAATAACACAAGTATCGTTCACAATGGACCCTTCCGCAAATAACTTGAGTTAAGACGCATACAACTTGAAGCAAACTAATCATTTCCCAAGTTTCATTTTTTTTTTTTTCCGTTAAGCAACATATAACTCGTAATAACACGAGGGGAAATATTTTAGATTAATATATTTCTCAGTTTCATTAAAAATAAAAATAAAAAAGATCAAGATACATGGAATGCGAGAAATACTTGAGTTGTATCCTCCAATAATATCTTTCCCACTCCATCTCACAGAATCCAAACTTGTTTTTCTCACAATATTTAAACAAGTTTTGAGAAGAGGGTCAAGTACTCATTGTAGTTATTTTTCAAAAACTCGGACAACTTTTCATGATGAGACCCATCAAAACCATATACCAAAAGGTACATATAACGGGCTATAGGAAATAGAATCCTTCATCGTAAGTTCGATATGGATTAGTTTGGGAATAGGTTTTCCATTCTTATAGTCAAAAGTACCAACAAGGATCCCAAAATTCAAACCCTTCCCTTCATCCATTTTGACGTATTATAATGTTTGATAAATACATAAAAGTTTGTTATACTTATGTTAATTAAGAAAAAAATCGTTGTTCAAAATCAACATTAAACCGTAAATGAAAATTTTGTTGAATAACATAGTTTGTGCATGTGTTAAAGACAATGTTTATAAGTATAAATTTTGCCGGAGTTATACTTATAGAAAATGTTATACTTATGAAAATTTTGTTGAATTGCAGTTATTTGTTGTGCTAAATATTCTTCACATGATTTGTGGGTCGTTTTGTACGGTCACAACATACTCTCCTCTCTAGTTGAACAAAACTGCTATCTTTCTCACTCATCCGTTGTTCTTCAAAAATGCAAACTTTTAATAAAAACAATTCTTCAAAAATGGAAACTTATAAAATATTTATATACAAACATGGATCAGTTATTATAGGGATTGTTATAAAGAATATAAATATCATTCTCTTGGGGTCGGATTCACGTATGGTTTGGGAAGATGGCTCGATAATCGTCGACAAGAAAGGAGGTAACTTTTGTTTGAAAAGCTTGTTTTTTTGTGAATCTAAATGTTGTTTCTTACTTTCTTTTCTTTCCTATCTTCATATTTCTTATCATAAGAAAAGATTCTACTTAAGAAAATGAAGTCAAATGATAGCTTTGGGTTAGCTTCGTATGAAGATGTTCATTTGTTTGATACCGTGATAGACGACATGATAAAGAAGTATACTCTTCTTCTCTACTTACTGCAAAGCTCTTCAAGGAAAAAATCATTAACGCCGTCTATCACAAGCCAGTGGATAAACGCAATAATCTAAACACATGTGTCTTACTTGGAACTTTTGATAAAGAGAAGGGTCAATATGTTCCAATATTACTCCATGTTGAACTTATCGTCAAAGGTACTACTCCTTCAGCTCGTCATTCATATTATCCCAAATATGATTTTGATGGGTCTTACACCGAAAAGTCGTCTAGGTATTTGGAAATCAACCATAAGACATTCATGTCTCTTCAAGAAGGAATTGATCTTCTCAAGACTAGTCTAAAAATTGTGAGAGGAACGTGTCTGAAATATGTTGAATGGGGTGGCAAAGAAAAAGATACAGTTGGAGGATGTGTTTCAGGTATTGCTCTCATTCCATGCATCTAGAATTGCAGTTATTTACTGTGCGAAATAATCTTCACATGATATTAGTCATACAACTAAATCTCTTTTTTTCTTCTTATTGCATTGTCTGAATCTAAACTTGGCAATGGTAGGTCTCCACTTGATGCTCCATATTGCTTGAACGATTTTAGCCTCTACTTAACTCTAAAGCCGTGTTACAACAAAATTACTGAAGTTTTCTGTGCTTTCTTGTCATATCTATTTTCTGGTTCACCTTAGGCATGTATGTATATTCATAATAGTAGTACTATCAAGATTCTGTTAAGGAGTGTGCAAGGGTCATGCCCCTCTATAATTTCATTTACTACAAAAATGAAAAGAGCTCTCATAGTAAATATTTCCACTCGTGTTATTACGAGTTATATGTTGCTTAATATATATATAAAAAAAAAAAAAAAAAAAAAAAAACTTGGGAAAAGTATTAGTTTGCTTCAAGTTGTATGCGTCTTAACTCAAGTTATTTGCCGAAGGGTTTATTGTGAACGATACTTGTGTTATTATAATTGTGGTTTCTTTTAAATGCTTGTGTCATGTAATTACAAGTGAGGTTTTTAGTATAAAATCTTTTTAGTCTCTTCGAATTTATTATAGTGTATTAACTTAAAAAAGTGGGAAGTACTATGATAAATAGTGGAGCTAAGTTTATGGAAAGTGGGTAATTTATGCTTTTACCCTATTTCTTACATGTATACATTTTTTATACGTACAAATTACAAAAACTATCTTATTTAATAGGTTTTCATTTTCATTTGAACGTGGAAAGATGTATTGTTAACAATACTTTTATTTACTTTTACACAAATAAACATAACAAATTCTTAATAAACATTCTTTTTACAACATGCACAAACTATGTTATTCAACAAGACATTCATTTGTGGTTTAAAGTGGATTTTTAACAACGATATTTTTCTTAACATAAGCATAACAAACTTTTACATATTTATAAAACATTAAAGTTAATTAGTGATTCACAAAATCCAATAGATATAAATTAAGGAAAATGAAATCCACTTGTAGACTTTCCACTCGTATTGAGGTCCATAACACATATTCAAACGAATTAAAACTTAAGCAATAGTAAGTTATATGCTAAAAAAATTATCCAATTGCTATATTATCAAACAAAATGAATTCAAAACTGTTTCAAAAAAAAAAAAAAAATCCAAAACAACAACAATGAAAGTTATAGGAACGTAATTCAACCATGTGTATGTATATAGATTTTATTACATACTTCAGATCCTCTGTTAAGTATTGTCTATTGGCGATGTTGATACCAATAGTTATGTTCTTTATGGATCCATACAAGATTTCCTTATCGAATTAATAAGATTTCCTTATCCTAAGAGTAAGTACAGTATAGGACCGTACAACAATTTAATCAGTTATTAATGTTGGATATTCGATATTTGTTACAATTAATAAGACTCATCCTAACTTTTTTTTATTACATAGAATTGATCGTATACTTGATGTTGATGGACGTGAAATTCTAGTAAGTTCTTAAAACTGTAAATTGAACTTTAAGAGCCAATACATAATTATTTGAGGTTATATACATGCATATTCTTGATTTATTTTATTTTATATTATCCGCTTGTCAATAATCTTTCAAGTCTTGCTATGTACTTCACTGAAATCTAAAAATGAAAAATAATAACAATGAATTGAAAAATAATAATAAAAGAAACCAAATAAATAGAAGAAAAAAAAAAAAGATATTCAAGTTATTTTTTGGCTTAAAGGGGTAAGATTTTATTAAAACAAAAGGCTGAACTGCAAAAACAGTCAGTCAAAGCTTACAAGCCCATAAAATGGGTCTCAACATCAATTCTAGAGTTAACTGAAATGGAAAACTGTGTTCCAGTTAAAAATCAGATTGGCGAAACTGATATTTTTGAACCAAGAATGTTTCTCACCCATTGAAATAATAATCTCTTAATTTCGATTATTAACATATCCTTGTTCCGACTTCTTTTCTTTTCCATCACTCCTCTATTCCTTTCATTCCATAAAGCCCAACTTATTGCAAAATGAATGATGTACCAGATCTTTTTTTGCAAGCTTTGTACATGATCCAGTGTGCCATTGTAGAATTTGGTCTTTGAACGCGTTCTTGTGTGACCAAACTATATCCGAAGATGCTGAAAAATCCTCCCAAATACTTATGGTTTATGGAAAGAACAATAAGATGTGATTCAAATTTTTTTCAGCTTAGCAAAAACAACATCTTGTTTCCTGAATTCCACAACCTCTCCTGTTTAGGTTGTCTATTGTTGGAATGCCTATCTGAATTGCTAGTCAAACTAACAATTGTGCTTTTGGTGAGACTTTTTTTGTTCCAAACATGCTTGAAATCTGGTCCAATATCCCCTTGTTGTTGCATGAGCCATGTATATCCTCCCTTAGATGTATAGTTGGATGCAAGCTTGTAATTGATTGAGTCTTACTCAGCCATAGCTGGTTGGTTTTTTTTTTTTTTTTTTTTTTTGGGGGGGGGTACCAATCAAATTTAAGAGATCTAACAATTCTTCTTTTACCTCCTCATTAGGTCGTTGAGATAGCCTGCAGATTCCAAGACCCATTAGTAATCATCTCTGCAACTTTAGCATCTTTGTTTGTAGTAGATTTGAATGCATTTGTGTGAGTGAGATAGAAAGGTGTATGAGATTTCAAGGGGTCCTTCCAGTTGCCATCTCCAATTTGCACCTCAGAATTCCAATGCACTAGCCCACTTCCATTTTGAATACCTTTCCAGAATCCTCTCATATATGTTGAGTTATACCTTTTAGGAAAAATATCGTCTTTATCTGAGTCAGTTTTATGCTGAATAATTTTACCTTTTAGGAAAAGGATTTTCAAGTTGAACATGTAATATTCAAAATGATGTTTAAAAATAATAGAACAAAATTAATCGATTATATATATAAGCGATCAATATATTGGTCAACGGTGTGGTTGGAGGTCGTATTTAATGAACACGTCAAGAGATAGGTATCCAGTGTAGCCCTTTGGAGTTACTGTAATTGAACCCATGCCAAACACCCAACTTTAGAATGCAGCTATTGACTACTTCCTTTAAGTGCACTACACCATCCAATTACCTCTGATTTAATCTTGCCTAACGAGTTATTACTTTAGTTGTAGGACCCAATAGAAAGATCCTCATAATCTCATTCAGTTTATTTTTCAGCATCCATTAGAATTGGAAAGATTAATAAGAAGTGGATAAAAGACACTACAAAACAGAAGGCCTCTAGGGACGGCTAAAAAGCGTCCCAAGAGGCCCAAATCCGTCCCAAGAAGTCATTAAGGATAGTTTTCTAACCGTCCCCTGTTTTGCCGTCGCTAATACTATTTGGTCTTATATTTTTATAGGGATGGTCATATTATTGCCCTAATTTAAGTATTCGATGACTAATAGGGACATGCAGCCTGTGAGCGTCCCAAATAACCATCTCTAGGGACGGTTTTGAAAAAACAGACGTCCCAAGAAGCTACTTGTTCTGTAGTGAGACTAGAGAGTGTTGTTTTGATTAAAATTATATTATGTCTGCTTTGGTGAAAGACTTTCTTTTCCATAATGCTAACTTCTTCTGAAACTTCTTGTTTTCAGGTCGGGAGAGTAGAACCTAAGGCAGTAATGTTGAAGTTGGCATGTGTTTTTTCTAGCTTGCATGGTTGAGGTTGCACCAATAACAGCTGAAGGAGCAATCTCATATGGTATGGTGACTTCCAAGTTCCAAGATGGCATCATGCCTTGGCTATTTGACAGGGGGTGCTCTTACATCTGGTTGTTGCCCAGGAGTGGAGTCTCTCCTTGCAGCTGCTCAGACCACTCCTGCCCGTCAAGCTGCTTGCAATTGCCTGAAGAGCGTCTCCACTAGTATCACTGAGATTAACTATGATAATGCTGCTTCGCTCCCAAGAAAGTGCGGTGTTAATATCCCTTACCAGATCATCCCCTCTACTGACTTCACCAAGTACGTATATGTAGTATAATCCTTATCTCATTTGAATAGATCGATGTTGCTTAAATTCTTGTTCTAAAGGTTTGCTGATGTGCGTTGCTGCAGGGTACAGTAAATACCAAAATTATACCATCGGAGGATTTGCATTTAACCGGAATACATGAGCTACTGATATGATAAAAGAATAAAACGGATGTTTTGTTGATGATGCATTATCTCATAAGGAGGTTTACTGCACGTACTTATGCGGAGCTTCGTTAGCTATCATTCGCTGCTTAGTGCCTAGTATCGTGTTGTTGCTGTTGTTTCTGTACGTAGTAGAATTAGTGTCTCTGTTGGTAGTTTATGTAATCATCCTACCTTGAATTAATGAAAACGAATATTTACTTATATTATACTGCAATGAATAAGCGTTATCCACAAAAGGTGTAACAATTGGCATCACGAGTCAAGATCTTATTATTTAACAATTGTCTCTAGCGAAGCAAAAAATGAGTCAAGGAAGGAAGTCGTCTCTCAATAACTTACAAAAACAAAATGGATGCATTTTCTTACAAGAACCTCAAAGATTCACTGTATTATGGCGATTGTAGCAGGACACAACGAGTTCAAGTTCTGAAGACGATGCATCTACTTCTTGTCCATATCTTTTTTAGCTGAGGCAACAAGATAGGCATGTTTATATATTGAAATTTATAATAAAATTTAGATTCTTCTAAATTTGTTAATATCAGCACGAGAGAGACTTTCCTTGGATACTCTGATTCCAGAACTGATTTTATCGACCCAATTCATTTCTCTTATCATAAAGTTGTTCGAGGGAACCATCTGTGAACACCAATGTTTCTACATTCAGTTCAGACCTTATGAAGTGCATCTGCTTTCGGATCGTTGGATACACATGCTTTTGATCGTTCTAATAGTACCTCGTGTACACCTCTTGGCACATTAAGAAGAGCTGCTTTAGGATCCGCATGCAGGATGCAGCACATGTTAAGCCGTCCCCATCAGCAATCTCTTTTGCATGCACCTAGTAGTAACTTCCACTTGTGATGGAAGATTTTATCCACTGAACCCATGAAAGAACCAATTTAGAGGGATGCACCACCCAGGTTTCTCTCGCGACCTTCTGTAACTCGAGGACTTTATAGAATTGCAGTGCTTTGCTTCTAATCGTTGGTTATATAGTTCATAGCTTCCATATGTATGTCGTCCAACAGATTGCAGCAAAAAAGAAAAAAAAAAACAAAACCAATCAACTGTGAATGGAGAGGCTCATAGGTTTTCAAGTTTGAGAATTTCATGGTAGCTGATAGCCCATGTAGGGCTATGCTGCTGCAATCACGGGACTGCGAAATTTCCATAATAAACTGGCTGATAGCCCCTTATAGGGCTATTAGTTTTGAGCATCCAATTCACGGCCGATTGGTGTACAACAATCGAATCCTAATACCATATAAACATAGTTCTCACAATCGTATCCCCCAATGTGGGACTATTTTTAAGACACAAGACATGCAGCTTGTAGTCAGTGACGGAGCCAGCGCTTTTATGTCCTGGGGTCGAATAAAATTTACTCTTGCACTTACCAATATTTTTTCCAAAATATATTTAAATTACAGTTAAGGTACTATAAAACCTTGCACAATAGTATAAAAGTTAAATAAACCTGCAGCAACCATTATACAAAAACATGGATGGATTCATAACTTTTTCTTAGGTACGAAATGTTTAGAATGTTACTAATTGGCTATGCGGCCGAAGGCCGCGACGATTTTTTTAGAACAAATCGTAATACAATTGGACAACTGTGATTTGCTTATAAAGAGTACTCGTTATATAGAATAATGAATGTTATAATGAACAAAATTTGTTTCGGAAACAGAAATTATGGTTTAGAAAAATAAACATACTTGAGAAAAAAAATGTTATCAGCTGTAAACAATATCCAAGCTTTAAGTGCAGTAGCGGTCCAAGTACCATCAGTTCGATACAGACCTATAAACATTTTGCAAATGGTGTGTAGTCCTAATTGAAAGCCTAATATACCTACAGTAATTAACACAGCCAAGGATCCACTAGCAATCAGATTAGCCAATAATACACTATGTTTTAAGTTCACGTCATCATTAACAAACCCCATACCCTTACAACACAAACTAATAAGTATATATATTCTCTGTGGTGTAGTTTAGAGGGTTTGCGGGTGATAGAAGAGGATTTAAGTGAGTAGTGTAGTTGACATTATGACCTATTCAGATGTTACATGGAAAGTCAGTTATGATGTGCCACTTACTTGCACCCTTGGGAAGACCACCCCTGGAATTTTCAAAGGCTGCGCAAATCTGACATTAGGATCCCTGGTGCAGCCATCCCACTCAGGAAATTCTGCATACATTTGGGAGTATAATTCACTACTAACAACCAGTAAGAGAGAATCCTGAGAGCTGAAATTGAGCCAAGAAAAAGAAAATCACTTGCATAAACTCAGGGCACATCTTGGAGAGATCTCCAAACAGCCCACCTTCAAGAGACCCCTGCGCAACTCCAACAATTGATCGATGAACCTCCCTAGCGGTGGCTTGGTCATCCGGGTTCAGGGAAGCATAGAGAAAAGGATCAAGTATACAAGTACTCTGCGCTGCAGTACATTCCTCATCAGGATATATAGTTACTGGCCACATCTCCATCAGTCATCTGTCCCTGACGCAAATACTTCATAGAAATATGCACAGTAGATAAATGACCACTGCTTACCCAAATACACATCAATCAGAAAAAACATTTTATATAACACTTTCTTCTTCTTCAATTTCCGCAATCTAAATTCTCTGTGTGGGACGAGAGATAAAAATGTAAAAAAAATGTAAAAGAACATCGTTGTTGACAGTGGGATTTGAACCCACGCCCTTTCGGACCAGCGCCTTAAGCTGGCGCCTTAGACCAACTCGGCCATATCAACGCTGTTGGCAAATTTTCCATTTTAGAATAGATCATGATCTATATCAATACTCCCTACTCCAGATCCTCCATTCCAAATTCACTTGATTACATTCCAAGCGTCTTTGTGTTCACATACCACTGCATTCCTCAAGTCTACCCATATATTATATGTCAATTTTTCAAATGCCTGTGAAGGTAGGGCAAAAGATCAACCAAATTATGAGAAGATTTATGTGGGGCGCAACAGCTGAAAGGAAGAGAATTAACTGGGTAGCATGGGAGAAATATTGCAAACCCAAAAGTCTTGGAGGTTTAGGCATTAGAAACTTAAAACTCACAAATAAAGCTTTATTAGCAAAATGGTCATGGAGATTCTCCAAAGAGAAGAAGCAATTGTGGAAAAGATGCAAATTCAAGAGAATGCAATATGGGTGAAGGATTCAAATAAATCACAAGGAAGGGGAATGTGGAAAAATATGCAAAAACAAAAACAGGTGGTGGAACAGATTACAACAACTCACTTAAATAAAGGAGATTCACTTAGTTTTTGGTAGGATGCTTGGACTGGTACACAATCCCTGAAGATTCAATTTCCAAACATTTATAAGATTGCAACAAGCAAAAATGCAACAGTAAAAGATATGATATCCAACAATGCTTGGAATTTGAAACTCAAAAGAAATTTAACACAATAAGAGATTCCAGAAATGATGGCTTTGTTTGAGGATAGTCAATAGATGATTATCTTAAGTTTGATTTAACAAAACAAGCTTATGTTCATTTGATTTAAAATGATGACTTAAGTTTGCAAAGGAACGCCTCCGGCCCATGAATCACATAATAGGGCTTCAATTTCTACAAGAATTTTACAGCTTCATCGTATCCGTAAATGAAAATGAAGGCGATTCATTATTATAGTTGTTGACCTATATCCCCCTCTTTAAGGCAAGCAAGCTTAATCTTAATCCTTGCTCTTTTTTTGGTTCTCTAAACGGATTTTGGTTAATCAAACGGATTAGGGACTAAAGTGTTAAACAAAATAGGGACTGTTTAACTAAGAATTAGAAATAAGGACTGAAATGCTTAACAGAATAGGGACTTAAAAATAATAATATATGAAATTGTTTATTTACAGAAATGTTATTTTTATAAAAATAAAGATAAATATTTTAAAACTTCGTATCTTTGAAATGGTACGTCGGATTTTTGTGAACGTTATATATTTGGAAAGCTCTTTCAATCTACACAACGATTATAAACAACCATTTTACTTTTTAATATATTTATAGTTCTCCGAATAAATAGCTATAATGTAAAGGTAAATTGAAAGAGCTTATATGTAGTTTTTATATGTTGCCTATATAATGCTCAAATACTTCACTTGATATACTATGAAATTACTTAGAAGAATCTATAGATTTTAGTTTCGATAGATTACCTCCGTTTCATTAAAAGTGATACTTTATTTATTTTTATTTTTCCATTTTTATCTAATATTAGGCTAAATTGAAAAGTAAAATGAAGCTACCACATTTCAGAAATGGAATGAAAAATTAATGTTGCCGACGTGCATCGCACGTGCTCACTACTTATAAGAAGTAGCACAAGTAAGAGCTGCGGTGAATGGAAAAAAAAAAGAATTAAACCGGCTGTGCCAATGGGGAGTATGCTGTTTCGAGAATTTAGTAGATTTTTGGGCTTATCTAAATTTGAAGCGATGGATTTACACTCCTTCATATATGCCACAAAAACCATGTTCATATAAGCGTATGTTCATGTTCCAACCATATGCTATTAAACTAAATTCTCCTGAATTTAAAAAAAAAAATCAACTAACATATTCTAGTGGGAAAAACACTCAAGTTATCATTTGATAATCATCTACCGATTATCTAAAAAATAAAGAATAACTTTTGATAGATGACAAGCGTTCGATTCAAAGATTCTGCTATCACAAGAAGAGCTCTGTTAACAGGCATCCAAGCCATATCAAGTACATTTCAATGGACAAAATTATCAATATAGATTTCCTGTCAAAAAAATATAGATTTCTTCTCTCGGCTTTTTCTCCTAATGCCTTGAGTGAAACAAGGCTACACACTTGAGGAATTGCTTGAATATTCTCGACGATCGTCCCAGATTTTTCGGGATTGTAGTTTCCGAGTCATAACAAAAGACAATTCTCGTAGACGACAATAGAACTTGATTGCTCTTTGTTATCGCAAATGGCATATATGCCACATTCTTGGTGCATGGTATACTAAAATTCTTTCTCCAACTCCACAAAGTCTTTCCACTCATGCCCTTTCATGTCATGTATGCTACACATTTTTTTTCTCTAATGCCCATATGTGAAAAAAATCTTCTTTTCCAACCTCTTTATGAACATAACACAAATATCCTCCCAAAAATTTGGGAGAAAGTCGAATTCGAGACCATTATCATGGCGAGAAACTGGTGTTGATAACTGCGATAATGGGATTAATATGAACTCCTCAGCTTCTAAGAGGGCCAAATTTTCATTTTCCCAAAACTTCATCCAATAAAGGGATCCATTTGCACAACTCTGGGGTAAAAATATAAAGAGTAATCAATTCTACATTTATCTCTCCACCCATGACCACTGCCCAAAGCGTACACTTGAACTCGGCTGCACATATTATTAGAATTAAATAACTCATTATAGATTCTAACAACTTTATAGTCATTCGTGGAATGATGATAACCAAATCCACAATGAAAATAACCACCCGTGTTCTCGTCATATGCCTCGAATGTTGCTGAAAGATAAACATATTCCTCAGTAATAGGATTGCAAATATATATGGGATCATGTGCAGCAGTAGACTTGGTCGTCACCCCGAAACAAACCAAACTGTTTTATGAACCAACCATTACAGACAAAGGAGGTTCTAGCTAGATCGATGTTTATCGAATTCTACAAGTGTCTTGTAAAAAAGTAATGCCCTAGAATATCAACATCATCGTATTTTTCTCCTCCATAACCGAACTTTAGAGCAGGTTTTATTCTAAACTGGAAAAGGAAACCTACCTTAATATTACTTGATATATCTCTCCAGAGTTTGCAAACTGGTTTGCAGATGATCATGGTTTGGTGAGGTAAACGATATAGTATGTTTAGCATTATTTCATTAGGAAACTTCTCCAACTTACGAACTCTATATGCACAAAGCGTCACACAATTCTAAAAACAAAAGTTCTCACCTGTTGTTTAGATTTCCCACTAGACCACCTCTAATCTCTTTGCTAATAACTTATACGTCCGAAGTCGGCAGCTATAATAGATTTTCTATTATAATCTCTAAGTTCCAAACCCTATATGGAAATGTGCTTAAATATAATGACAACATTCGAAATCTCAAATGTATATGGCCAACATTCTTATTGCGATGGTTGAGATGGGAATCCCATTATGACTAAGCTGATTCTTACAAATCGGGTCTAGGAAGCACGGAGAAAATAGTTGTTAAAGCACTGCTCGGTCGAACTCGCAAGCGTTGCTATCTCAAGCTTGTTTGTCAATGTTAGTGATCAAAACAATAAGTCTTGATTTCTAGTCTACTTATAGTGATGTCTCATACTAGGATAGATTGTGTAGTTGAGCATTAGACTTCACATCATTCATCAATTGAAGACGAATAACTACTAAGGAGAGCTTATGGAACTTCATCAACAAAAGGTATATGAAGACTAAAACTCATCTATCACTTGGAAAGTCTATTTCTACTCTATCTCCTATATTAAGACAAAAGTCGTATTACTATATAGTATTCGATTATGCAACTGAGTTTAACTCGCTTACATATTTCTCGAAATATGTGTTGGTAAGCTTTCAATTAAACCAAGTTCATCTTATATTCTTGGCGAAAGTCAAGAGATGATCATATGAAAATCGCCGAGTAACATCTTACATGGTTTGTGTGATACAATCATTTGTTGTAGACTTGGAATGTTTCGTTATGATTATTTCAATAACTTGAAAATTTCTTTGATGCTAATAGTGTGTGAAAACGGCTATTTTCATCCTCTAAGAAAGTTTCAATGATTGAAATAGATTTTAAAACTATTGGATTATGAACATAGTATGCATTCTTGCATGTATGTGATCCATGAACGGAACTATAGTATGCATACACGTATGCGTACTTGTAGTTGTGGAATTCCGGGTTCCAAGTACACATATCGGTACGCGTACTTGTGTAAGGTATAGGTCTGGGAATTTCTGCTAGGTTTTGGAAGTGAACTAAGGTATGTGTACCCGTTTGCATATTGGCGAACCCAAACTCAGACCGGCTACTTAGGTATGCATACTTGAGTGGTTAAAGCTCTAAAATCAATTTGTTCATGAACTAATACATTTATATATTAAGGAATGCATTCATTGCAAACCGTGGCTATAATGTTCATGAATTGATTTGAATGAATCAAATAGATTTTGCTTCAATTGTGTTCTTGTATACTTCTATGAGGATATAGCAATTGAACAACTCTATAACTAGTTTCATATGAGTCATTTGAATTAGTTGTGGTTAAGATGAATAAGGTTGATATGAGAGTGTTCATATAGCTATAACCTCGGTTAACTACTGTTGAGCCAACACGGTGTACATATTTAGGTATGGTTACTCGAACCTAAATGAGGGTACATTTTATTTGTGTATAACAAGCTAAGTTCGATCTAACGATTGAAAGATATTATCTTGAGTATAATTAGGTTTTCATCTAACGGTGAATATTGAATGTTTTGTTACCAAGGTAACTTAGATTGCAAACCCTGATTTGAAAACTATATAAGGGTGTTTATGGGTGAAAACTACTCCTGCCGAATTTGGTAATTTCGGGTGTGTGTGGATGAGGAATGAATCTAAACCCTAAACAAATGCACTACTCAGTGAGTGCTTGTAGATTCGGAAATCAATCTGTGCAAGTCCGGCCTAAACCAAGAAATGGCCGTTCCAGACTTGTTTCGTTCACAAAGTGAAGGAGATGGGGTTGATCTTAGGGGACTAAGCGAAGAAGGTGTTGAGATTGTGAAGGTGTTGGCTTGCTTATGACTTGTAATGTAAAGATGAGCAAGCTCACGGTTGATGCAAGCAGGCTCTTGGTGTTTGAATACGATTTTGTATTAACACTTGGTTTGTCTCAAATCTGGACTTGTGTTGTTGTCTCTCCTTCTCCCTCTGTCCGGAGAATAGGGAGGAGAACCTATTTATACAAGTCATTTGAGCCTTATTCACGTCTCTCGTGGGAAGTGGAGGAAGTCTAGTGATGGAGTTGTGGAGTTGTGTGTTGGTGCTACACGACCAGTCTTGCCCACTTCTCCTGTCATCTCTAACCGTCCATGACTTCCTAACACGTTCTTGTGATGGCGCGTTGCACACTGTAAACCGCCAGACCAATACCCCAGTATGTATCCCCCCAGTTTGTGACATGATTGATAAACTGAATGTGTGGATCGTGGATCCACGAAAGGTAGCATGTAATGCTAAATTGAATAACTGCGTTATTAAGGAAGTTGATACTTGTGAAGTATCGTGTGTATTTTATGCAGGTACTGCATCATGGTGTGATAAAGTGATGGGTGGTGACGCCCCACTGACCAATTAACTCCTGACCAGGGTTGTATAACTAAGCTGGTGAAGTTGGACGGACGAGATGATCTTTGAGACACTCATCTGCGACCGTTAATGAATTAGGGTTTTTGAAGAGGTGCGCAAGCATCACTCTTCATCTTGGTCGAAACCAAGCATGGGAAGGTTTTTGGAAAGGACCGACCGGGCATGCGTGTAGACGACATGCCGGTGTACACGTCCGTACCTCACTGTCCCATGAAGGCGCGATCTAGGCCACTCAATTTGACCGGCAAAGTTGAGTGGTTGAGATCGGTTTGCGGCAGAAATCCATTGCCGCAAAGGAATTGGAAACCGAGTGACATTCCTAGTTTGGGTGCACGTTCCAAGACGACCAATCTTGGTCGGTCTTGGTCGATCAGACCGGCGTGCAGGTGGTAGGCTGGTGTTCACACCTATACCTGACTATCCCATGAAAACGTGATCTAAGCCACTCAAATCGTCCGGTGAAGTTGAGTGGTCGAGATCAGTTTGCAATTTGGGAAGTGTAACCACGCAAGTTTGGGATATCCAGGCATGGTATGCCTTGGCCGAACACGTGAGGAGATATATGGGCCCACGGTGGTCATGCTAGTATGATCGGACTTGTTTAATCTAATCTCGGGCCCTCCATTCGTGTCGGAGAAGATGGATGCTCGTGATGCTTAAAACCCTAATTTTGGGTTTCAAGGCCGTGCGTCATGCTCTGTTTGGGCGCACGTATCGAGATGACCAACCATGGTTGGTCCTGACCGATTGGTCAGGTTTGTAGGCGGGATCACGGTGATTGTGTTGACATGCTCTGGGCCCTTTGAATCTACATCTACACCCTCCATCTATACCTGCGAAGATGGATGGTTGAGACTGTTTTGCGACACATGTAATATGCCGCAAACCCTAATTTAGGGTTTTCCGCCCATACGCTCCGGTTTGGACGTTTTGGCAAGCTAGGCCAATCTCTGGGAGGCCGACCATGCGGGGTCCGCGTTGGTTCGGCAGTGGTTATTCCATACCTTCTTGGGGGTGATGAAATTGATCTGGGTCATCCAATTATGCCTGCGGAGTTGGATGACTATGATCATATCCGGACTGATGCGGTCAGTCCGGATGCTCAATCGGGCCAGTATAACACACCGAGAGCTCTCAATCGGGCTAGTATAGCACACTGAGAGTTGCAACCTGTACGGGTATTTCGTACATGCTTTCATTATAATGCTTGGAGGTTCGTGTTGCTCTGCTGAGATCAACACTCAGTCGTCATGCCACATTGATAATGAGTACTGGAAATACAAGGCTGCTTGGGCATTAATCAATAATGCTAGAAATTCACAGGATGGGATTGTTGCCACATGATCCAACCTGGATGAATTTCATGTATTCACAGAATGGGATTGTTGCCACATGCTCCATTCATGGTGAATTAAGTGAGGGAATATCCAACAATTATTGATGGCTTTATCTTTTACAAGATGTCAGCGCATAATTTTCCGTCTTTTACAATTTTAACGTTAAATGAAAATCCACCATCAACATTAAGTCCCCCGCCTATCACATAATGGTTACACTATTGTGGGGTAGGCATGAGATGGTGACAAATTTGTATGAAACGACCAAGCTATGGTGAATATATATTTACCGGATAGGTCGACATCGTCAGGCATTGCCCTGGAACTGGTTGGTCCTGATTAAGGTTGTGAAGGAAGCAGGACTTGATCTGGTGAGTCGCTTTGGCTCCCCTTGTACATATCTGAGCTTGGTCCCTTCCTCGGGTCAGGTGTACTCCCTTTCGTCACGTACATCTTTCCTCAGATATATCTGATAAACATCATTGATTGCTATCCCGAATTGGTAGCCTTTATAGGTGGTAAGTAAAGACTTCTTTTCTCCTGGGATTCTGTTGACTTGCGAGATTATAAAGAATCATCTCACGCAGTCATTTATTCTACATCTCGGGTACTTCCCCGCTCTTATCTGATCTCCTGATTGACTGATCGATTGATTGACTTATTTTGTGTGCTCATAACCTCTTCTCCTTTGCAGTTTATCATGGAAGCGGTGGACGATCATTCTGTCGCTTCTCCCGAAATAAGCTTCGAAGTTGACAAGCCCGAAAATCATGCGCACGAAGAAGTAATGGCTAAGATCGATCTTCCACTTCGTGAAGTCGGTCGTGCTATATAGGGGATGTCCATCTTGCACCTGCGTATTGCTAGAGGGCGCATCTGTGCACTTTCAGCTGCGATTGACTTGGAGGAACGGTGGAGGCGCGAGGAAGCGTTGCAAGTACTAGTAAGCGCAAGGGAGGAGAGATTTGCAGCGCGGTTGAAGAGGCGGAGAGTTGAGCATAAACGACCTATGAATGGAGATAAGTGTGATTACCCGATCCAGGACGGCGTGATAATTCTTGATTCTGACACAGACGAACCTGAACATTTGAAAGCAATCGGCACGACTCCCAGTGTTGTTGTGCCCTTTGATGCTCCCGCTGATGATGTTGGGATGGAGTGCGCTGCTGCTGCGGAGATGTCTGACGTAGAAGTTGAGGTAGATCCGAAGGGAGGTGCATCAACAGGTGATGGAGAAGAATCCAACGGTGGTGCAGGCGAGGCCGACCCTCTTGGCGACTAAAACCTCTTTTATTTTTCTTCTTTCCAAGTATATTATGTACACTCAAACATCTTCCTTGTACTCAGTGGCGGCTGAGTTCAAGGTTTTCTTCCATTTGATTGTTTGAATAAAGTTTTTTTTTTTATAACCCTTTGCCAAGACTGCAACTGAATCTTCTCAAGCGCAAGGGTGTGCCTTCATACGTAATTCTTTGTGATAAAAGAAGTAATGCCATAATGGAATACTTACGGACCTGTGTTCTTCGATGCAAGATCTTCCTGGCCTTGCTGGGGAAGATGGCTCAAATCACTTTCCTTTTGTGCACGCGTTCTATTTTCTTCTTCTCATGATATGTTTGCTTAGGGTTTCCTTTCTTGCTCTAGTGGGCTGATTTAGGCTGACTCATGACTTTGTGTTTTTAGGGGTAGAGAGATTCTCAGATGGAAATAATGCTTCAACTAAATTGAAAATTGAAAATTGAAACCCTAACTATGAATGCAAGTATTGCAATCATTTTCTGGGGGAATTACAAATATGACATGAAATTGTAAAAGGAAACATGATGGAAAAAATAGCACAACGTTTTAAAGGGTGGAGGACGCTGGAAAGTGGTAGCACAGCGTCTTAAGTTCGGTAGGGTTTGAGCCATTGTGAGTGAATTGTTATGCTTTCTAGTTTATCAGCGTTGATGAGCTTGCAGTAGCCGCCTAGGATAACATCTGCTACCAGGTATGGTTCATCTTCTCTTTCGGTGGGTGAGTCAGGTGGAGTGGTCATTTTCACCATCATGCTCCCGACTTTGAATGTAGTCGTCTTTGTCACCAGGTCTCCAATTCCAAACGGGTTTGGGCGTGCAAATACTTGGACCTTCGTCTTATCGTCTTTGACCAAGACATCCTCTACACTCTTGATAAAACGTTTGAACGGGCCGGCTTCCCATTCACATCTCTTAGCCGGGGTTGGTTCGTTGGTTGGAGCCAGTCCCCAGGACTTGTCAGAATGAGG
Source organism: Papaver armeniacum (assembly GCA_023531295.1). Lineage (NCBI taxonomy): Eukaryota > Viridiplantae > Streptophyta > Magnoliopsida > Ranunculales > Papaveraceae > Papaver > Papaver armeniacum. The sequence continues at coordinate 35,644 of JAJJWW010009714.1, forward strand.
GGCGGTAGGTTGTAAAGAGGGTTGCGTGATGAGATTTACTTGAGATCGGAACTTTTCAATGTATCTCGACAGGCTCTCTCCGGGAAGTTGTGTCACATTGGCAAGTTCTTTGTCAGTGCGGCAAATGCATGCGACCATCGGGAGGTCCGAAGGCGTGTTGGAGATTCTTTCGGGTATCGAAACCGGTAGAGGACAGACTTCTAGTATTGCTTTGTTGTCATGCATCCAAGAGCGTCCTAGGATCATGTCGTTGGGATGATCTTTGACTATGTAGAACTTTGCTTGCATCGAGGCATCACCCAATTTGACTTCAAGATCGATGTATCCATATGCATCTCTCGAGCTCTCCTTTGAATCTTTAACCACGGTTGGGTGACGAGTAGCTTCCTGCTTCGAAATCTTTGCCGCTCTCAAGGTCTTGACAGTAATGATGTTAAATTCGGAAGCCGTATCAATCAACGCGCTATCGAACTCAACATCTCTCAAACGAGTGACGGTTAGGAGTCCCCAGTTTCCATTGCTCACGTCCTTCAGGAAAGAATGGGGTTCCTGGACTTCTACTGGATACAAACTCCTACATGTCACAACGTGGTTGAGGTCCGTAAATATGTCTTGACGCTGCCCTTTGGAGAAGTACAAGATTTCACACAAGTGTTCCATCATAGATTGTAAAGTCTTGCGAACAGAATCCCCTGAAATCATGCAGTTCCTGATAGGGAGGGGGTCTCTACGAACACCTTCGTTTCCAAGATGGAGTTCTCCCGTCTCTATCTTTTCCCTGAATATTTGCTTCAACCTGTTACAATATTTGGTTGGATGATGGATGAATCTATGGTAGCAACAGTATTTGGGATCTGCCATGTCCTTCTCAGTTGGAGGATGCCTGGCAGGAGGTAGCTTGATGGCATCGTCTTGGATCCACGCTTCCAAGAGTTCTATCACTTCATTCATGGGGAAAGGGAAACCTGTATCTTCGGTATCTTGTGCAGGAGTTTTGTCCGCTCCTTTCCGAGACGAAGTCTTGTGTGCCGGGGATGCCCGCTTGGTTTGTTGTTCCGTTACTGAAGCTTTCCTTTTTCTCCTCCGCCCACTACACTCCTGAAGGGCGGTGTTGTATTGCTTGTTCGTGAGCGCACGCTTCCTCGACTTTCACGTGAATCTTCACTTTGAACAACTACGGTTCTTTCTAGCAATCTTTGGTGCGTTGTTCTTGAACGTTTGGCGGCTTCATGGAGTTGAGAAAATGTTTGAAAGCCCAGATTCTCTAACGAGCGCGGTATATGGGTATCATCCCATTGATGCATAATTCCACCAATTGTCATTCGGTGACGTTCGGGTCGTGACAATCTAGCGCTTGGGTTCGAACCTTTTAACGAAGTCGTTGGGATGTTCGTTGTTCCATTTGGAGAATTCTTCAGATCCGAAAACGTGATTTGTTCGGACACGAAGAAATACTTCTGTAGAAAGCACCGACCATCTTGCTCCAATTGGATATCTTTATTAGGCGCAATGTTGTTGTACAGTGTATTCCCTCCCCGTAAGTGATTTCGAGAATTCTTTTAGGCGTAGAACATGATTGTATTCATGTTCCCCAAGGATTCCAAGAATCGGGAGACGTGTTCACGAGCATTACCAAGTGCCGTCGTAGAGGGAGGCGGGAGAGGTGTAACCTCTTAGAAGAGGAATTCGTTGCATATATTGAGGGTATGGTGGCTGATACTGGTGTACATCCGTTCGGTCCCCCTTTCCTCGATTTTGGAGAAGTCGTTCCAGGTCCTCGCGTGTGATGAAGTTGAACGGTTGGTCCCTTTCCCTAGGCCGTTCAGGAGCAACACGAGCTTCCTCACTCATGTGGGTGTGAGTGGAAATGCCTGCTCCGGGGGTATTGAAGGCGTCTCTTGTTGGCTCCAAGGGTTGTCGTGAATCTTGTGGCAATCGTTCAGTTAAAGTCTTGAGGAAAGTGAGTACCTCTTTCTGAGTTGCGGCCATATCCGTTTGAGTCTTAGCAAGAATTTCCTGCTTCTACATCAAGTCTGCAATGGTAATAGACGGTGGTCCTCCTCTTGTTCCTCCGGCTCCTCGTCCTGATGAAGGAGTGAAAGTTGTTGTTCTGGTGACCACTGGAGGCGTTACACTTGAAGAGATGCCGGGATTTGCGGCTGCTCTGGACCTAGTGATGAGAGGTGTTACACCTGCTGGAATGTATCCTGTTCTGCTAGTGTTGGTGATAGAAGTAACGGCTCCTCGAGATGTATTGACTACGGTAGCTCCACTGACAGGTACATCGACACCGGGAGTGTTATCCACACTAGCTCCGTCAGAATTGATTGCTGATCCAGACCTGAGTTCCACCATCTTGAAGTGAATTGTTGATTGAACTGGTTCTAAGATCTACCCTTTTGAAATTGATGAAATTGAATCGGATTTGGAAGAAATTGACTTTACAAACGAGAGATCAACCTCCCGCTGTGGTCGCCAATTGTTTATGGGTGAAAACTACTCCTCCCGAATTTGGTAATTTGGGGTGTGTGTGGATGAGGAATGAATCTAAACCCTAAACAAATGCACTGCGCGGTGAGTGCTTGTAGATTCGGAAATCAATTTGTGCAAGTCCGGCCTAAACCAAGAAATGGCCGTTCCAGACTTGTTTCGGTCACAAAGTAAAGGAGATGGGGTTGATCTTAGGGAGGGAAGCGAAGAAGGTGTTGAGATTGTGAAGGTGTTGGCTTGCTTATGACTTGTACAGAAAGATGAGCAAGCTCACGGTTGATGCAAGCAAGGCTCTGGATGTTTGAATACGATTTTGTATTAACACTTGGTTTCGTCATAAATGTGGACTTGTGTTGTTGTCTCTCCTTCTCCCTCTGTCCGGAGAATAGGGAGGAGAACCTATTTATACAAGTCATTTGAGCCTTATTCACGTATCTCGTGGGAAGTGGAGGAAGCGGAGTTATGGAGTAGTGGAGTTGTGTGTTGGTGCTACACGACCAATCTTGCCCACTTCTTCTGTCATCTCTAACCGTCCATGACTTCCTAACACGTTCTTGTGATGGCGCGTTGGACGCTGCACGCTGTAAACCGCCAGACCAATACCCCAGTATGTATCCCCCAGTTTGTGACATGATTGATGTCTGGAATGTGTGGATCGTGGATCCACGAAAGGTAGCATGTAATGTTAAATTGAATAACTGCGTTATTCAGGAAGTTGATACTTGTGAAGTATCGTGTGTATTTTATGCAGGTGCTGCATCATGGTGTGGTAAAGTGATGGGTGGTGACGCCTCACTGACCAATTAACTCCTGACCAGGGTTGTATAACTATGTTGGTGAAGTTGGACGGACGAGATGATCTTTGAAACACTCATCTGCGACCGTTAATGAATTAGGGTTTTTGAAGAGGTGCGCAAGCATCACTCTTCAGCTTGGTCGAAACCAAGCATGGGAAGGTTTTTGGAAAGGACCGACCGGGCATGCGTGTAGACGACATGCCGGTGTACACGTCCGTACCTCACTGTCCCATGAAGGCGCGATCTAGGCCACTCAATTTGACCGGCAAAGTTGAGTGGTTGAGATCGGTTTGCGGCAGAAATCCATTGCCCCAAAGGAATTGGAAACCGCGTGACATTCCTAGTTTGGGTGCACGTTCCAAGACAACCAATCTTGGTCGGTCTTGGTCGATCAGACCGGCGTGCAGGTGGTAGGCTGGAGTTCACACCTATACCTGACTATCCCATGAAAACGTGATCTAAGCCCTCAAATCGTCAGGTGAAGTTGAGTGGTCGAGATCAATTTGGGAAGTTTTGCAATTTGGGATCCGGGCATGGTATGTAACCACGCAAGTTTGGACGAGATCGGTTTTTGGGATAGCCATGCATGGTATGCCTTGGCCGACCACGTGAGGAGATAGATGGGCCCACGGTGGTCATGATGGTATGACCGGACCTGTTTAATCTAATCTTGGACCCTCCATTCGTGCTGGAGAAGATGGATGCTCGTGATGCTTAAAACCCTAATTTTGGGTTTCAAGGCCGTGCGTCATGCTCTATTTGGGCGCACGGATCGAGATGACCAACCATGGTTGGTCCTGACCGATTGGTCAGGTTTGTAGACGGGACCACGGTGATTGTGTTGACATGCTCTAGGCCCTTTGAATCTACATCTACACCCTCCATCTATACCTGCGAAGATGGATGGTTGAGACTGTTTTGCGACACATGTAATATGCCGCAAACCCTAATTTAGGGTTTTCCGCCCATACGCTTTCCGGGTTTGGACGTTTTGGCAAGCTAGGCCAATCTCTCGGGAGGCCGACCATGTGGGGTCCGCGTTGGTTCTAAGTGGTTATTCCATACCCGCTTGGGGGTGATGGAATTGATCCGGGGTCATCCAATCATGCTTGCGGAGTTGGATGACCGTGATCATATCCGACGATGCGGTCGGTCAGGATGCTCAATCGGGATAGTATAACACACCGAGAGCTCTCAATCGGGCTAGTATAACACACCGAGAGTTGCAACCTGTACGGGTATTTCATACATGCTTTCATTATAATGCTTGGAGGTTCGTGTTGCTCTGCTGAGAGCAACACTCAGGCGTCATGCCACATTGATAATGAGTACTGGAAATACAAGGATGCTTGCGCATTAATCAATAATGCTAGAAATTCACAGGATGGGATTGTTGCCACATGCTCCAACCTGGATGAATTTCATGTATTCACAGAATGTGATTGTTTCCACATGCTCCATTCTTGGTGAATTAAGTGAGGGAGTATCCAACACTTATTGATGGCTTTATCTTTTACAAGATGTCAGCGCATAATTTTTCGGCTTTTACAATTTTAACGTTAAATGAAAATCCACCATCAACAAAGGGATAAATCTAGCAGCTGGGAAACCTAATCCCCACACCTCCTTGTGATACTAGTTGCGACTAGAGTCGATTCTCCTTTAACCTTAGGTTTTTCACGAAACCCTGTAGGTTAACGACTTAAAGACTTCTTTGGGATTGTGAAGCCAGACCCAACTATTTTCTCTGTAGTTGCGTGTTCTGATCTTACTTCTTCTATCATGATTGAGTATTATCTTTGCTAAGATTTTCTTGAGATTTATCTCCGATATGTAAGATTAAAGTAGTCATAAACATCTTCGTCTCATCATTTGTGATTCCACAATATCTTGTTTCACTACCATACGATTAAGATTATTGTGAGGTGATTCATAATACTGGGTTATTCTTCGGGAATATAAATCAGGTTTATCAATTGGTTCTCGTGCACCTTGATTTATCAAAAGACAGAACAAAACTCGTAGGTATTTCTGTGGGAAACAGATTTATTTATTCCAATGGACTAAAGCTTGTTTACTTATTTGATTTCTAGTCTACTTATTTGATTATAAGCCTGTTTGTCAATGTAGACTTGGAATGTTTCATTATGATTATTTCAATAACTTGAAAATTGCTTTGATGCTAATAGTGTGTGAAAACGGCTATTTTCATCCTCTAAGAAAGTTTCAATGATTGAAATAGAGTTTAGAACTATTAGATTATGAACATAGTATGCATTCTTGCATGTATGTGATCCATGAACGGAACTATAGTATGCATACCCGTATGCGTACCTGAAGTTGTGGAATTCCGAGTACCAAGTACACATACCGTCACGCGTACTTGCGTAAGGTATAGGTCCCGGAATTTCTGCTGGCTTTTGGAAGTATACTAAGGTATGCGTACCCGTTCGTGTACTAAGGTATGCGTATACTGGTGAACCGAAACTCAGACCGGCTACTTAGGTATGCGTACACGTATGCATACTTGAGTGGTTAAAGTTCTAAAATCCGGTTGTTCATGAACTAATACATTTATATATTAAGGAATGCATTCTTCTCAAACCGTGGCTATCATGTTAATGAATTGATTCGAGTGAATCAAACCGATTTTGCTTCAATTGTGTTCTTGTATACTTCTATGAGAATATTGAAATTGAACAAGTCTATAACTAGTTTCATTTGAGTCATTTGAACTAGTTGTGGTTAAGATAAATAAGTTTGATATAATAGTGTTCATATAGCTAACCTCGGTTAACTATTGTTGAGCCAACATGGTGTACACGTTTAGGTATGGTTACTCAAACCTAAATGAGGGTACATTTCATTTGTGTATAACAAGCTAAGTTCGATCTAACGGTTGAAAGATATTAGCTTGTGTCTAATCGGAGTTTTCATCTAAACGATGAATATTGAATGCTTTGTTACCAAGGTAACTTAGATTGCAAACCCTGATTTGAAAAATATATAAGGGAGAACTCTAGCAACGTTTGGGAAACCTAATACCCACACCTCCTGTGTGATACTAGTTGCGACTAGAGTCGATTCTCCTTTAACCTTAGGTTTTTCACGAAACCCACAGTAGGTTAACGACTTTCGTCTAATCGTTTGTGATTCCACAATATCTTGTTTCTCTACCATACGATTAAGATTATTGTGAGGTGATTGATAATACTAGGTTGTTCTTTGGGAATATAAGTCCTGGATTATTGGTTCATGTGCACCTTGATTTATCAAAAGACAGAACAAAACTCGTAGGTATTTCTGTGGGAGACAGATTTATCTATTTCAATAGACTTTTCTGTGTGAGACATATTTTTTATCAAGTCTTCGACTTTGGGTCGTATGAACTCTTGGTTGTGGGTGAGATCGGCTAAGGGAATCAAGTGCGTAGAATCATGTCGGGGTTCGAGAGACGTAAGAGCCGCAACTATACCTTGATCCGTGTGAGATTGATTACAGATCAACTACATTCCAGTCCGAAGTTCATTGGTAGTAGGCTAGTGTCCGTAGCGGCTTAATACAATATGGTGTTCAAAGCTGGACTAGGTCCCTGGGTTTTTGTGCATTTGCGGTTTTCCTCGTTAACGAAATTCCGGTGTCTGTGTTATTTCTTTTCCGCATTATATTTTGATATATAATAGAAATATCACAGGGTGTGCGTTGAATCGATCAATTGGTAAATCCAACCTTTGGTTGTTGATTGAAATTGATTGATCCTTGAACATTGGTCTTTGTTACCGTTCAAGTTACTTCTCTTATATTCAATCGTGCTCATTCCTATTTGCTGATTGCAGATTGAATTGAGAGATAGAGATATAAACCTGTTTTGAGGCATACTGATTTTTTTTAGGCATATTAAATGATGATACAATCTATGGTATGCTTATAAGGGGTGTTCTAACAATAGGTAGATTACTAAGTTACCCTTAATTATTTTAAATTACTTAAATCTAAACTAAGTGAAGTCACAACCGTAAAATCATTAAACGAAGTATTGCGCTAGAGATATTAAGCGTCGCAAAATCCCTAATTGAACCTATCTTCGTTCTCATATATTTGTGTTTTAGGAAGAGCAGTTATTGATCCACAAATATCAATTTTGAACCGAACCTAATGTATAGTTTAGAAAAACATTAAGTTCGGATGATTCGATTTTTCTATATTTTCAACTGAACTTTTGACTTGAATAGGTTCAGAGATTCATTGATGTTCGGCTGCTTTGGTATTGCCAAATTTTGAGCCGAACATTATATTGTAAGTTGCCTCTTAAACTACCATGAGAATAAACTTAAGGTTAGCTAACTATTAGACGCGAGTTCTTTATGTTTGTATTTACCTCGAATTTATTCTTTATGTTCAGTACTATTTGGTGTAAACGTGTGATCTAGATTCTGGATCTTGCTAAAATTGCTACTATACCTTTGTCTCCAAAGTGCGGGCCTTAACGGGATTTTGCAACTCAAGTTGAGCCGAGGCCACTAATAGGATTTGGAATCAATGTGATACCAAGTGATAGTCCCACACTGAGGAGTCCAAAGGAGGGAATGTAAAATGAGATTTATAAAAAGGAAGGCAAATGCTCAGTTAAAGTCATGATCCTTCATGCATATAATGGGATGGGAAATGATGAGTGGTCAAAACTCACCTAATTCTATGTGAGAATTGGGTGTCCAGCCTAAGCCTGGTTACGACAATATGGGCACTCCCATTTGTTACCGATCTGATCCCTCCCACCCCACCTAAGCCTGGTTACGACAATATGGGCACTCCCATTTGTTACCGATCTGATCCCTGCCCACCCCCACCTTTAAAAAAGAAGGCTATTATTGGGCGTCACACTCCATTAGAGGGCTTCACTTGGATATTTGGTGATCAAAAATCGGTTAAGGAATATTTTGATTCCATAATAATTTGTCAAAATTACCCATCAATTAAAACTACTAAAAATAGACGAGGAAGAAGCAAACCGATCCTAGAGATGGTAATCAACAACTCAATCAACTTCATCTTGACTCATTCCACCAATTCAATCAATTGAAGAATCATGTTTTTAAACTCCTCAACAACAACCCATGGTGTATGTAAGGTAATAATCAAACAAACCCATCTTTTTTTGTACCCGTTTTGTGCTTAAATCGAATGAAATGAAGTAAAATTAGGATTTTATTTATTTACTGCTAGTGTTACGCACTGGAGTGCGGTACTAGATTTTTCAATCGTAATTTAGTTTTTGAAGAACTTACGCCAAGGTTTAGTTCAATTCAAGTATAAACTTTGATTTGCATGTCGTTTCGTCTAGGTTTAGTTGATTTCGGGTGTAATTCCGATTTACGCCTAGGTTTAGTTGATTTCCGGCGTAATTCCAATTTACGCCTAGGTTTAGTTGATTTCCAGGCGCAATTCCAATTTCGCCTAGGTTTAGTTAGTTATTTTCCAGGCGTAATTCCAATTTTCGTCTAGGTTTAGTTGATTTCGGTGTAATTCCAATTTTACGCCTAGGTTTAGTTAGTTGTTTTCCGGCGTAATTCCAATTTTACGCCTAGGTTTAGTTGATTTCGGCGTAATTCCAATTTTACCCCTAGGTTTAGTTGATTTTCAGTGCGTAATTTAGGACGTAGCTAGGTTTAATTAATTAAACTAAAGCCAAACAAGGGTTATTTAGTAATTTACACAATTATTTGAGATAATGGATTTTTGAAATTATTTACGGGTGACCGGTTTTTTGTCCCTAATAGGTGGCGCCCTCTAATAGAATGTGACGCCCCAATAATAGCCTTCTTTTTTTAATCTCCACCCCTGAAAAGAGAGAACCATTCAAATAATCTCATGTCTACTTCGTCGCACAAAGAGCATCGTGGGGAAGTTCTTCACTTATAAACATACAACAATGTAAGATAAAGCTCTCTTTCTCAAATAAACATCCACTGACACTGCAAAGCTTCGTCACGTCTGGTAAAATGGAAGAATTATTACTTTAAGAAGTATTGGACGGGCCATATCTTATACAGACGTTTCAGTATCCTTGATGTGTCTTCACCATTAAGAATCAGAGAATTACCCATTAGAACTATAAACTAAGATTTCTGCAATGCCCAAACTTGTCAAGTAGTTACTTTAGTTTCTTGTGATTCTTAGCGATGCAGAATGGTGATTGGATCTGATCTCTCTGAATTCTAATAAAAGAATGAAAGATGGAAGTAAAAGAATGCAATCAAATTTAAAAGATGGAAGTAGTTGAATTTGTGAACACTCTAAATTTAAAAGAATGCAATCGGCACATCTAAGATACATACTCCTAGTCCCTATTATATGAATATCGATTTTCTTTCACTGAAGGCAAAGGTTCCCTCTTTTGGCAATCTGTCATACCCTTATTTATGTTTATGGGAAATTGTGTTGAGAATACAACACAAGAAAAAACATGAAAATTTGGAAAAACCACATTTTCTTATTCTAAAAAGATTTAAGATCTCCGCCTATATATTAGGGGACGGAGGGGTGATTCCGATTTGTACAAACATCTCTCAAAACCCACCAAACTACAAGAGACTCGCACTCTGCAACATAGGAGACGAAAATCTAATCGCGATTTACCTATTAACATATTTACACCTTCTGCAATATATATTTCACTATATAAGAAAGAATCTTCTCAAATTCGACTGTACACCTGCAACCGACAAAAACAAAACTTGAACAATTAACCAATGGTCAATAAAGGAGAGTAAGAGGTGACAATCGGATGAATAGTCGATGTAAGCTTACAATATACAAGATTTTACTGGAATAATCAAGAGTTTTTCGAAGATCCAGATGCTTCCAAAACCATAGATTTCCTACAAATGGTTGGGTTATTTAAGATCTGAGTTTATAATCTATTTAGGACCTCTCCACTCATTGCCAATTGGTTTTGGGTTGGATGCCGTATTCTAATACAGTATCGAAAGCATCACGAATTTGTGTCGAGTCGTGTTAGTGCACCTTTACAATAAGTCACCCGATTTAATTGTCATAATGGGTGTTTGTAAGACGGAGCGAGTATTTGTGTCGAGTCGGGGAGATTAACCACGTGTTTGCTAGATCAACACGGCGAGGATTATAGTCGACCCGAAAAACAACAGGCCATATGTCAAATTTCTGAAATATAAAAGACCCAGTTAGTCCTGCATTTCTCACATAAAATTCTATGATGGTAAACAGGGAAATGTTAATGGGGGAAACGGATGCACATGTTCAGCTTCAAAGAGTTTTAGCCAAGAGATGCAGAACAAATGATATGAACTTAAAAAGAATATTAAATGCATTATAGTACTTGCCTGGAAGTAAGGAAGAAGCGCTTCCTCTGCAACTGTATTCACCTCAAAATCATTCTTATTCATTGGCGGAGTACTTGACCTTTGCAAATCATGAGGGAGATTTGGAAGCTGCTCAGCTGATGAGTTTCCAAAGTAGCTGATGAGGAAATCCAGTTGGTCTTGATAAAGATGCAATAGCAGCAAGGCGTAACCTGAAGTTAATAGCAAAACAGAGATGAGCATCTAACTGCCAACCGTTAAGTAAATCTGAAGTACAACACCCTTACCGATACTCCTCAAGAGGGGTCAAAGGATCTGGTCTGACACATTCTAGGTCCAACTTGATCGCTTTTGCTGAGGATTCTCTAGGATGATCTTTTGAATGATAGTATCCCAACACCTAACGAAATAAACCAAATACCGTTGAGTACATTCACGCATCCATATAAACGTGATAAAATGAATGTAAGGGAAGGTACTAAAACTTTAAAGTATTACCGTGATCCAAGGTGCATCTTTGCTTCTATCGTAAAGACTAAAGTCGTGAACTGATATAGAAAGCTTTGATACGCATATGTCCCCATCAGGAAACATGTCATATTGAACGTCCAATCCAATAAGGAATTATTGTTTAAAAATTAACTTCTAAAGCAACGTCTCTACAGTCAAACTGCTCAAAGAACCAGAATAATATCTACTCTAACAGAAAATAAATGATCTCAGAAATATTCGCAACCAAGACTAATCGTCAGAATTGTCGGATTCATCGTCATCATCGTCTTCCGCGGAATCCTCTTCAAGCTCTTCCTCAGAGTCACTGTTAGAATCGTCACCAAAGTCCTTTCTCTCATCAGGATCGCTATACATCGCATCCAAGTACTCTTCTTTTTTGCAGTTGAATCTTATGCTTGAATTTATTCCTGAATTCATTATTTTATAGATCTGGACATATATTATTGAAGTAAATATTGATTGATTAGTTTATCGATTTTGAGTCGGTTGAAAACCGTAAAAACCGGCACAATAACCGAACCGAATCAGATCAGTTAAAAATCAAACCGAACATTAAACAGTTAGGTGCAGCTAAAAACCGCACCGACCAACCAATGTGCAGTCCTACTTACAAACGATGAAAAAAAAATAAAGATTTCATTTTTCTACCCATAAACAGGTTTAGTTGGATTTTTATCATAAAAATGCAAAATTAATATATAGTATTTTTTTTTTACTTTTTCGACGGTCATGATTCTAAAATAATCTTGGCTGGTTACGGTAATCAGCAAATGGGAGGGAGGGTAAGCTCCACCATTGCTAGTTTTATTTTGGAGTGAGGAATGATATTGAGTTTTTAGGTTGTTGATTGATATAGTAATCAATGTAAAATACTTAAACGTTAAGATATAAGAGTTTAGCACATGTTCAAATTATTATGCCTTGAGTATAAGTTTAATCCGTGGCATCTCGACATTTATAGAAACTTTTACAGCGGTGAACCGCTAGCAAAGGTGTAACAGTAAATTAAAATAAGGACTTAAGGAAGATACTTTCTTCTTCTTCTTTTTCTTTAATCTTTAAAGGGCAAATTCTAAAAAATTTGGCGAGGAAAGTTTGATACGAAAAAAGTAAGACCGGTAGTACGCTATCCTATCAAAGACTCAGTCACATATCTTGATGTGTAATTTCCTCTCCTTTTTTCTTTTTCTTATAGGCGAGGTATAGGAGTGAAATAATTTTATAAATAGGCGAGGTATAGGAGTGAAATAATTTTATAATGTAATGGAATTTTGGCCAAGTAACTTACGAACACGTAATCACACATAATCTATCGATCAATTGTTTAATTGAAGGGAGCTTTTAGATCAGATATTGCCAAACGAAGCTCGATGTGTAATTATGCAGGGCAAACGTGGAACATATGCAACATGCTGATAAAAATTAATCAAAATTAGTTGAAGTTAGTTGAATTCGGTATACAAACTGCTTTAAATGGGCAAGGAAGACGGGCCAAAGACCAAACTTAATATACTAGAATAGAAGGATAATACCAAGGAAATTTAAAAAAATGCCCATATAAAAAAATTTAAGAAAATGCCCATTTTTTTTCATTATTCATTTAATGCCCATGAATTGACCATTTCCGTCCCGTTTTTGAAAACGGGTAACAGACGTTACTGTGTCCGTGGTAATCAATCAGGCTGGAAATGACATCCAAGCCCATGAATCGAGTGACTCGGACCTAGTTAAACCGTGTTAATCGCTCGAGTCACTACCTAGTTGGGTATACAGTTATAAACCGGTTCAAATAATTATTAAGATCGCCCACCTTTCTTCTCCGACCAGTACGTTTTCCGGCATCAAAAATTTCTCCATACTCAGACAACAAAATTAGTTGTGGTAATGAATCAGGTATAATTTGGGGATTTTATATTTCAAAAATTGGATCTGAATGTACGTGGAAGGAAAGACTTGATTAAAGAATAATTCTATTTGGGTTTGCAACAATTGAAAAAAAAACTAATCAATACCAAACCCCCAAATTTCATCTCTGTTGCTTTGAACTCAAATTGAGTGTGAACCCATCCATGAAAATCCATGAAAAAACAATATCTCTTGATTAAATTGATACAGGAACTAATTACTTACTCCCCAAAACTGATGCCGTCGGTGACTCATCTGCTAACTCTAATCACCACATGCATCTCCTCCGTTATCAACCCTAGGTAACTAGATGACCGCGTGCGGTGGGGAGGCCGACCAAAAAAATCAACACGACGGGAGACAATCTTGGCACTAATCTGCCCTACTATCGTTCAAACATTCATTTTTATGAACGTCACGGTTGACAATTTTGTTTATGGGGCAGTGAAACTCCATGGGCCATGGCCACCACAATTAGAAATCTTCATGGGACCTTCTCACGCCATCTGTCCCTAACCAAACGCATGAGTAGCAGGTGTCCCTAACCAAACGCATGAGTAGCAGGTGTAGAACTTAGCAGGTCTAAAACAAACGGGTCATGAAGTAAGTTTGGATGTTAGCATATAACTTCACTTGAAAGCATCTTCTCCACCTCCTAACTTTTTCTGCTACACCGTAATCATCCGTAAACAATACCAATATACCATATCGATATAGCCCTAGCCGCACTTACTTCCATTTTATCAAGCCTTCTTCCCTCATATTTTTCAATCTCTTTTACTCCATTCAACTCATCAATCTCGACAAAGGATTTAAATTCTCAACATAATTGTTTTTTCATTTCTTTAATTTCTATTTGTCTGGGCTACCAATGATATGTTATCTTCTTCATTTAATCTCACCTTAGTCTTCTTTTCTTATAAAAAATTGTGTTAAAAAAGAAATTGATTTTTTTTTAGATGTTAGATAGTTAGGAAATCTACTGGGTGTCTTCTACAATTACTGCTGTTAATGGTTTCTGAAGAGAAAAAATGATGAGCAGCCGAGCGAATAATTTGGTTCAAGATGATTCCGGTGGAAAGACTAAATGATTCAGATATGGTAAAACGGTTCGCGTATACAGGTGGTATACGGGTCGGGTTTGGTTTTAACCGACCCGTGAATCTGTCTTCTCTGCCCGTCTGTTTGGAGAACTCTGTTATAATTTGCCTGATGATCACCTCTGATCTTATTTAATATCATCGTATTGATAGTTTTAATTGTAAAAATAAGTAAATCATTGACATCTAAATGTGTGTTTTTAAGGTTACTGAAGTATAATTGTCTTAATTGTCATAATATGATTGAATTAGCAAAAATTTGGAAAATGGGAAAAGTGACTTTAATCTCATGTGTGATCGATTCTGATGGATTTACTGGATATTTTGAAGAACTGTTGACTGTTAATTTGCTTGTTTGATAGTTTTAGAAGTAAATTTCCAACAAATTTGTTTAATTATCTCAAAGTTGTACGTCAATTTCATGAATTGTTATTCCAAAAAAATCAATTTCAATTTTCCTGCACAAACTTTGTGACTGACAGGATGCAGATTTCTCATCACATAGAAGGCCTCCCTTTGGGTCGGCCAATAACAGTAACACCAATTATTTCTTTGTCTTCGTGGGTGTTTTTCCAGCCGTTTTGCTTTTCGAAACAACTCAAAATCAACACGATCTTACGTCTTCAACTCAAATGTTGAGATGGGAACAACATCTAATTATGGTTTGGCAACGAGGAATGGGAAGATATTGATTGGATATATTTGTCGAAGGAGTAAGTGTGATGGGTTGCTATTAAAGGAGATGAGCAGAGAACGTAGGTGAGGGGACGGTGGAGGGGACGAAGGTAGAGGTGAGTTGAAGGTAGAAGATATTGACAAGGTCTTTTCTTCCCAGATATTTTCCTCATAGAGAACTTTAGCCGTCGATTAATAAAATGAAAGGTGAAAGATGAGATTATGATATTCTAAGCCAATGGGTATAATTGTAATTACACCCACCATTTTCTCATCCCGTGAGAAATTGACAAAGTAAACGAGATTTTACTGAAATGGTGGGGCCGGACGGAAATTGTAACGGTATGGGCATTAAATAAATAACGAAAAAAACGTGGGCATTTTTTAAATATATATTTCTCCACATGGCATTTTTTTAATTTCCCCTAATACCAAATGGACAAAAAAAAAATAAGGTTATTCCTAGTCAAGGAGTTATGGACAAAATAGTCGAGACAATGAAAAGCGAGCTGCTCCAAAGACTAGAAGGAAAGGAGACTTGAGCTATAAAAGAAGACATTTAAGGAAGAGATTGTAAGCCTGAGCAGTTCTTGCAAAGTAGCTGGAAACGCAGATATTCAAACGCGTGTTTGGGTCTTCAAATGTATTGTGAAAAGCTTAATTTTTTTTTAAAAAAAAATCCTCAATCAGACGTCTCTTCAAATGGCAATATATTCAGGTCAATTAAGGATGCAGGTTAAAGAAGACATTTAAGGAAGAGATTGTAAGCCTGAGCAGTTCTTGCAAAGTAGCTGGAAACACAGATATTCAAACGCTCTAATTGTTCGAGTCTTCAAATGTGTTGTGAAAAGCTTGAATTTAAAAAAAAAAAAAAAAAAAATCCTCAATCAGATGTCTCTTCAAATGGCAATATATTCAGGTCAATTAAGGATGCAAGTCATGCTTTGGTAACATAAATTTTAACAATCTTTAGTCTTTAACCCAACTTGGAATAAACATAGTCTCGCAATATGAAGCAACATAAGAAGACATCTTAGCATGAAAATGTTTTTAATTTAGCCTAACACAAGTGAACCGAAAATTTACCAATCTTCACCCTTAAAACATCAACCTACTTAACCCCATTCACCAACAACCCGGCAGGTCCACACTGCATAAAAATTAAAACCACATGCAGTTAATAAGAAGTAGAAGATAACAACTACATAAGTACAGCAACAAGAGGCAGCTTCTTACTCAAAATATTCAGTTTCTTTAGTGGAGGCACTCCAGCAGCACAATGGCAAAAGGACATACTTGAACATCTTTTTGTCTAGATGTTTCTGCAGCGTATTGTTGACCAAAAAAAAAAAAAAAACAGATCAAACAAGAGGTATGTGAATTGCACTAGATTACAGCAGCATCCCAAATATGAATAGCTGCTCCTCTTCTAGCCAAAGCTTCTTGTAGAAACCAAAAGGTATAAACATACCAGAATTTCAGCGGCATCCTCTGTCACACGTTTTCCAACTTCACACACACGAAATGTATCGGCTACACAAACACGTTTTCCATCTTCTACAAAGAAGCCACATAAGAAGCAATCAAAGACTAGTTATGAGTGTAAGTAAACCGCCAATCACCAATAACATAATAACCCACCACTGAGTTTAACAGGCATGCCTAATTTCCTTAATTTGACAGACAAATTACTTGGATTTGAACGGGAATGGGGAGGTAAAGTCAGACAATCATCTTTCTCAAACACCAGCTGAAACAAACATAATCCCAAGGAGGAAATGGTGAACATCAAAGTAAAACACAATTATCAAACCATACAAAGACCCCAAAGAATAGCTTTTCCTGACCGATTCCGTTGGTCTCTGGCCCGCCTTTACAAAGTCGCATTCTCCATATTCCTTAAACTTCCTGCAAAATAAAATCTCATGGGAATTAAAGATCATCTCTGGTTTGCCGATAATTATATTGACAAAGTGAAAATTTGCTAATAAGATTCCAATGACCCACACTTGAACCCTACCTGAGTACCTCTTCTTTGGTTTTGTCAGTTAATATAACACCGGCATCATCGTAATTAAAAAGCATCTGTAAAGTTAGAAGGACCAAATTATGTAATTAAAAAGCATATGTAAAGTAAAGTTAGAAGGACCAAAGGACATTAATAAAACCTCAGAGCTGTCAAAAGTGGAGAAAATGCACATATTTCTTACGCTTCCAATATTATGAAGACCAGGTAGCATTTCTTTAGTTTCATATCCAGCGTCTTCAGGTTTGAGTTTAGGATTGAACTTTTCTTCTGAGACCAGTCCAACAATCTCTGACAAAGATTGTTTGCGTCCTAAATAAACCCTGCAACAGACCAAACAATTACTAATTTAGATTGCAGAAGATCATAGAGATAAATATAGAATTTTATTGCATGTAATAATCATTATTAGTACTTGTAAGAATCATCGTCTGTGAGAGATTTGATGAACATCTTATACTCGGAACTTTCAAGTTTAGCATAACCGAAAGAACAAACATATATGCTACTATATCTTGCAATATCCAATATAAAAAGTTCCTTATTTAACGGGTTCTTCCTAAAGTAGTCCGCTACAATCCTTTCCCTCCTTTTGGCTTCGCGCTCTTGCATCTTTATCAGTGGCGCTTCTTTAGCTATCAAATCCTCTAAAATTTTCTGTCGTTTTTTATCATTTTTATCTAGATGTTCTTCCCATAGGCGATTCCTTTCAGCCTCACTTTTGTTCAGATACTCGTCAAATTGTTCCCGAGCTGAATATGGAAGCAAAAAGTCGAGTTAAGGTAATAAAAAAACAGAGAATGCAGAATGAATCTGAAGCAGAGAGACTTGACGACAAGGTAAAAACTCAAGTAATGAGTATGATTAAAAGAGACAAAAAAAAAACACACGGTGATGGACGTATATCTGTCTAAGTGAATGAAAACTATTTTTGGAAATATGTTATTGAGGGAAACCCTAAAATGCAGGAAAGAAACTGAACACATGGAATAGTTGATCACCATGGACTAAGCTCGAGTACTGTGAGGATCAGTAAATAGCCATCAATGTAATAATAGGAAATTAACCAAAAGGTCTGTGAGAAGAGAAAACACACGGTGAAAAAAATTAACACCCATAAAACTAGAACAAAGGATTGCAAGATCATTACTTAAGACTCGGTAAACCGTAAGATTTAATTTATAGAGAGACACGGCGGTGAGAAGAACCGGCGGATGCAGAACTTAAATAAAAATATTTGTCAAGATTCAATTGATGAAAGTCTCGAGTGTCTTACACATGTTTCTAATGTCTGGTCGTTCTTCAGGCATCATGGACCAAGATCCCACCATCCACTCCATAATTGAATTCAAACCTAAAAAAAATCGAGATCTAGTTTCAGTAACATAATTAGAGATCCGAGCATAGACTCTTAATAACAGATCTGAGACTTAGTGATTTCAGAAATCAAAAGAAACAAAGAAATATGACAGTCCTCTTACCTTCCCTTCTTTGTTTCTCTGCTTCGTTGCCTAAAGTCGACATTTGTAGACGATTTCCTTGAGGCCGTTCACTCGGGTCTTCCTCTCCCTTGTCAGAAAAACTCCTCTTTCTATTCATCTCCAACAAGAAAAACAAAGTCTATGGAAACGGGATCCAAACCCTAATTTAGGGCAGCGCTTCTTAACGTACCGCCTGTGTGGACAATTTTTAAACCGCTCAGACTCATCTTTTTTGGTGGGTCCTGCTGGGGGTGTTGTTTATGTGAGTACTTTTTCAGCGGGTTTTTTTCACACGGTTTTTGTGCGGTACGTTAAGAATTTTTGAATTTAGGGTGCGTTTTGGTGCGGGCGAAACAGTTCTGATTTCTTTAAAAGTGCAGCGAAAAGAATGAGATAAATCGTGATGCGCCCTCCTTTTTCGCCTTCATCCAATGTCTTAGATTTGACTCTTTCCTTTTATTGTACGTGCATTACGCTTTTCAAAGGATGAGTTTCCTTTAGTGTACGTGCATTACGCTTTTCAAAGGCTAAGTTTCATCATCATGTGGATACATTTGCAGATGCAGGAGCTAGTTTTTGTTTTATGGAATTGGGTAGACTTGAAGCTGGAGTCTGTGGTAATACGCAATTGAGTCGTGCAGCGTCTCAGGCAATCCTCAAGTTAAGCAGGTTCAAATTTCTGCTGCTGCCCGTCATTTGGTATTGCTCCAGACTGTTAAAGTATTTGGTGTCTGTGGGGCTTCTGAATAGAAGCTAGCTTAACTTACATATTCTGAGAAAGTTTAAATTTTAAATTCTTCTGGATTACAAGAAATGCTGCTAGAGCAACTATTACACAAGCAAACTTACACACAGTAGCTGGTACTTCACCTTGACTGCAACAAAGTTGTACCAGTACTCTCTAATCAAAAGAAAAAACACAAAGTGACTAGGGTGACCAAAGTCATCCCAAGTATGGATTGGTTGATAACCATGGAAGAAATAGACCCGCTATCGAATGGAGTTTTGTCAATAAGAGGTTGTTGCATTCCATGAGTAGCAGCAGTATTGGCTGCTCCTCCTCCAAAAGCAGCAGCAGGCTGATAATGATGCACAGATGGAGAGAGAGGTTGATGTGCACTTAAACCACCTGCTGCTGGTTGAGCATTACTTGAATCAGGCTGCTCTAAGTCTCCTCCTGGTTGGCTTAGATCCTCCCCGGGTTGTGGAAATTCATCTGGTGTGTTTAGTTCAGTACCCTGCTGATGAGCTTGACTTGCCTGGGGTTGTTGTACAGGTGCTTGCAATTCATCTGGTTGGCTTAGATCCTCCTCGGGTTGTTGCACAGGTGCTTGTGATTCCTCGGGTTGTTGTGCAGGTACTTGAAGTTCATCTGGTTGGTTTAGACCACTCTGTTGAGGAATATCCGCCTCGGTTTGTTGCGATTCAACCTGCGGAGCAGCCAATTGAGCCGTCTGCTGCAATCCTGCTCCTCCTTGCTGAACATTGTTAACCAATGGCTGTCCAAAGGGACCTCTATCATCTTCACCATGAAAAGGAGAAGCAAAAGGTGGAAGCGCAGGAGCTAATCCAGGTGCTCCAATAGAACCACAGTTTTGGTTGACAATGGGGTTATCACTTGCTCTCCAGGCCAATTCACCTTCTTTATCTCTTATTTGCATGTCACCTCTGTCAATCAACACCAGCTCCCTCAAGTAGTTGTCACCTTCCACGTCGTTGTCCCACGCTGAGTTGCTTCCGTCGAAAATCTCAAGTCCACCTTGCTCACTGAAGTGCATTCTGATTCCCACACTTGCACCATGTTCTTCTTGGACTTGGATGTAACAGAAGTCATTCCCAAATCCACCAGCACCAAATGAAGTCTGGCGACGAAGGAGATATGCAGAATATTTTCCTGAAGGAGAAGCGAGGAACATTTGAGAGGTGCCAGCCTAAGCCTGCTTACGACAATATGGGCACTCCCATTTGTTACCGATCTGATCCCTGCCCACCCACCTTTTGAAACTAGAAATCAAAATTTTTGACTGGAGAAGCTTACGCTTGCTGCAATCCTTTAAAGTAGCAAGCAGCCTTCAGTTAAATCCAAAATGGGTGCTCTAGCCCAATACCACTAAAGCTCTTACACCCTACTACTACTTTTAAAATTGCTGCTGCTGAGAAGGAGGCCAAAGTTGAAAACAGCCAAATACAGAGGACTTAGCTAAACTGGTAAATCTGCATTCTTCTTTGGGTGTACTACACTACTGCAGTTTCTTACAAATGTATATGGAAAAAGCATGTTCAAGGTGAAATTCTTCATATGATGTGCAGTACATAATGTTATTCCTACTGTGAAATACAATATGCTACTTCTGCAACAACTACCAAGAACCAGTTGATTATCTTCTACTTCATTGTACTGCTGCCAGGCGTGCATGGGATTACTTCAAAAAACTGTTATCAGGTGGTGTGGAATTTCCCTCCCTTGCAAGAGCAAGTTGTATGGCTGATCGGTACAAAAAAGAGTGTAGTGATAGAATCAATACCTATTACTGTAAGTTGTTCCGTAAACAATGAGGTAAGGTACACTTCTCACGACTGTGTCAATTGGTATTGCAAAATTAACCCCCGACGACTGTCCACTTCCTTTGCGAGTGAAAGTCGATGTATTCACTCCAATCACATGACCATATGAATTAATCAACGGACCGCCTGAGTTACCTGCATTGATGGCGGCATCCGTCTGTATAGCTCCACGAATCGAGCTACCATTCGGAGAAGGTATTTCCCTTGCCAATCCACTTACTACCCCGGTAGTTAGCGTATTTTCATATCCGTAAGGGTTTCCAATGGCAAAGCAATTCTGTCCCACACGTAAATCACCAGAGGTACCAATAAGAGCAGGTTTGAGATCGAAATCTCCTTCAATCTTTAATACCGCCAAATCGTACGTGGGATCAAAACCAACAAGTTTGCCTTCCTTGGAGAACTTCTCGCCGTGTGCATCTTCAAGAAATACCTTGCAACGATGAAGTCCAGTTGTATCAGTTGCCAACTTAGCTATGACATGATAATTGGTCACTATGTGTCCACTTTTATCCCATATGAAACCGGAACCAGTCCCTTCGACTTTTGCACTTTCCTCTTCTTCTTTCGTAAGAACTTGTTCATTTGTGCTTCTGCCCGACGAGGTTTTAACTAATTCAAGGTCCTTGATAAAAACCACTGAAGGTGAAGCTTCTTCGAATACCTGAACGACCCGTTCTTCTTGGCGCTGAGGTGCATCTTCTAGTTCTCGAGCATTTGCTGACTGAAAAGACGCCAAATGGAGAAAAGAAGATAAGATTGTGGAAGTAGCTAATATGGACGCATTCCGCCTTGTGAGGAACAATCTCTGTGACTTGTTCACAGAAGAAGAGGGAGAAATGTTTGCTGAGATTATAATGGTGGATTTAGTGATGAACTGATGATGAATGGAACCCAACACCACCATCGATCTCTTTTGAGTAAACACCACCACCACTAGTCTTATTGACTGAAAACTTTCTTTGCTTTGGCCTTTTCATATCTTATCTTGAAGCCACATGAGTCAATTTGTGTGGCTAATTTTGAGGACAAGTAGATGCCAATAAATCTTGAATTACTCTCTTTATTTATTTCCAAATGTAATTCAAGAATCCTAATATAAATAGAATGCTGCCACCCACCTTATGAATCGAGCGCCTGTTCGAGCTCCTTGCTAGCGTTTGATAACACAGGGTTCAGGGGTTATCACTTGCTATCCAAATCAATTCAACTTAGCAGTCCTCAGATTTGATTTTCCAAATCAATCCAACAAAAAAGGTTTGGGAGTCTGTCAGACAACCGCACGACCACCACAGCAGGCCAAGGCCAAGCTGAGAACGATCATCTACAGCCACAAGGCCTACATCAAAGGCCTGTGAGCCATTAATCACGCTCTGATCGTGCGGTCCTGGTTCATCAACCAGACTGAGGTTCCTGTCTCCTTAGAACTCAAGGATACAGAGGTACGAGCCTATAGAACAGATCCTGTTCAAGTAAGGTCGTGTCCAGTTTCCCGATTCCACTCCCTATGTACTACATTCTATTTCGCAGTGTTGTCCGTGTGGGACTAAGAAATGAAATGAGATTTATCTAGCTATTTTTGAATCCCCTTGGGAGAGTGAACTATAAATGTACACCTTTGGAAGGTTGGAGGTTCGGTACTTTCTGAATCCCCTTTGTGGAGAGTGAAGTAAAAATCTAGTCATTTCAGTTTTTGTTTTCTAAATGACGCACACACTGATCCTCTTTGCACATCACATCCATCTAAGTTTGGAATTTGAATTACTGCACCCCCAGTACCTTCCTACATGAGTAGGTAGGAAAAGAAGAGGAGGAGATGATCCTCCAACTGAATCTGAAATGAAATGCAGTGAGTACAAATGGAAGAGGATGCTTTTTGCTTCAAGTTATGAAGTTGCTGGAGAGGAACTTGAATGCAAAAAGAAAAAGAATGGTTATGAAGTTTGGGAGCCAAAAAAGCTGGCAAAAATATGAGCTCATACTCGCGCAATTTCTTCAGAGAGTCTGAAGTTGATGGGAACCCTATCCACATGTGCGCTTGTTATATCATTGCTCGATTGTTGAATGAAAACTGACATTACTTAAAGAATGCGATTCTCTTTCTATGAGCAATGTGGGACTACTGTATTTAAAATCACGACTTCAGTTTGCCAATTCCGGGCCCATGAATCACATAATAGGGCTTGAATGGGAATTTCACCATGGCTTTCGCAAATTCCTTGGTCTTTGGCATGAGTAGTTGAGCTTCTGTTGCATTGGAGATGAGTCCATTTCTTCTTCCTTTCTCAACCTCCCAGTGCGGACCTTCCCACTGTGCACAACAAAGAAATTCACAGTCAAATCCTTTAACATCTTTGCCACGCCAATTTTGCCTTAAACTAATGTTGGGCAAGTTGCAATATAAAACTGAATCAACGTTTTTTATTTGCATTATACGATGCAGATAACTTACCCAGTGTACGACATCGCGTGCCAAGATAGCAAGGATATCCGAGCATGAGACTGCCAAGATAACTTACCCAGTGTTCAAATGAGATATTTATTTCGTTTTATAATATTGAGTAGATTTGTACAGGTGCTTGTAATTTCATCTGGTTGGCTTAAATTACCTTGTTTATCGGGTTGTTGCGCAGGTGCTTGTGCATTTTAGTACCCAAAATTCAAAACGTCGCCAAATAGTTGCCAAGAGATTCAAACCATATGTTATTCAATTTAATTCGTCAAGTACCAAAAGATATACTTAATTATTAAAAAATAAAAAAAAATCTAGTAACTACTTATTCTAACTGGAAAAGCACTCCGGTTATTGTTTGATAATCATCTATTGACTATGCTGAAAAATAAAGAATAACATCTGAGCCTGTAAATGATAAGTGTCCTAGATTCAGTATCTGCTATTTCAAAAGAGCTCTGCTAACATGCATCAATCCAAGCGATGCCAAGTACATTTCAATGGACAAGATTATCAATGTAGATTTCTTGTCAAATAAAAAGGGATGGAGGGAGTGCCTTCTTCTCTTGGATTTTCCACCTAATGCTGTGAGCGAAACCAGTGACGAAGCTAGGATTTATTATTTGGGGGGACATATATATATATATATATATATATGTATAGTAGTTTTGCCATAAAAGTAGGCGGCTGAAGGCCGCAAATTTTTTTTAGGCTTTGATATTTTCTTTCAAATGATGTCACCAAAATATCCAATAAGTCGTAAGATGTTTAGATTGATGGTTGGATTTAATATTTTGATATTTTTCACTTCTTTCCTACATAATTTTGATATTTAAGCCAAGTTTTATACGATAAGTACCTAATACTGGGTAGTTTTTAAAGTGCATAGTAGAGGATTCAAGGCTCTCTATGTAATATATAAAGATAAGGGGGACAAATCTACAAATACTTATAATTTTCAAGCCTAAAATGGTAATTATGTAAAGCATGAATATCTAAATAGGAAATCCTAGGGGGGACTGCTGTCCCCACTAGACTGGGTGTGGCTCCGTGCCTGAGCGAAACAAGGCTACACACATGAGGAATTGCTTGAATATAGTCCCTTCGTACGATTGTCCAAAATTTTTGGAGTATTGTAGTTTCTGAGTCATAACAAAAAGATAGTTTCATTAGACGTCAGTAAAATATTGATTGGTCTTTGTTACCGCAAATGGCGCATATGCCACATCTTGGTGCATGGTATACTAAAATTCTTTCTCCAACTACACATGTCGTCCCACTCATGCACTTTCTTTTCTCTAATGCCCATATCTGAATAAAATTTTCTTTTCCTACCTCTCTATGAACATATATATACCACAAATACCCTCCCAAAAATTTCGGAGAAAGTGTGTGGAATTGGAGAACATTAAGACGAGAAATTGGTGGTGACAATAATGGTGATAGTGGGATCACACTGAACTCCTTACTTGCTAAGTCGAAAGCCACAATTTCATTTTCTCACCCCTTCATCTAATCAAACTCTGGGGAAAATTATAAAGAGCAACCTATTCTACCTATAACTCTCCATCTGTGAGGCTGTGACCACTACCCAAAGTTTACATTTGAAATTGGACGCACCTACGGTGGAATTAACCAATGATATATTCGTCATATGCTTCGCCACAGTTCCATGCTAAAAGATAAACATATTCCTCGTCAATTGGATTACATATGTAGATGTGACCATGCTTCTACAACAGTAGACTTTCCCATTACCGTGAAACAAACCAAACCATTACATGAACCAACCATCTCAAACAAGCGAGGTACCGTGATGATATATCTAGCATTATTTCATTAGGAAACTTCACCATCTTACGAATTCTATATGCACAAAGCTAAGCCACACAAGTACACTTGGTCTAATGGCCATTCCAATCTTGTAATGTCTAGAATAGACAGATTCCTTCTTTCCCTTTCTTTTGAAGCTCACTTTCCTTTTGCCTCTTAACTTGCTAAAGCTAGGCCTACTTCAGATCATATTCCTCTTCTCCTAGATATTTCTGATCATTTTTGGGGTCCTAGTCATTTTAGGTTTGAAGTTATGTGGTTCTTGGAGAACGGTTTTCTAAATTTACTTGAGGAATGGTGGCAATCTTTCTATTTTACAGGTACAACTAGTACAATCTTGTGGCTAAAGTTAAAAGCTTTAAAGGAGAAGTTGAAGATTTGGAACAAGGAGGTGTTTGGTTTTACTAATTCAAAGCTCAACTTGATTCTTGAAGAAATCCAAGAAATTGATGAATATCTGAGAAGATAATGCTTTATCCGAAAGCCACTATGAATGAAAAGATCAAGTTGAAAACTGAATTTGAGAAAGTTACAAAAATGGATGAAATTTCCTGGAATATCAAGTCAAATACACATTAATGGTTACAAGAAGGTGACAAGAATACTGCTTTCTTTATTAGTCATCTTCTTTAAGAAGAAGGGCTAATGTTAATCAGACAACTTTATATAAATGGTGAGTTAATGAGATAGATACAAGCTAAAGGAGCACATTGTGTGTTATTATGTAAATTTGTTCACATAAGAGGAGATTATCATGCCAGAGTTGGAGGACATTGAGTTTGATAAAATCAATCAAGTTGAATTTGATATATTAGAAGAAAACTTTATAAAAGATGAAGTTTTAAATGCAATCAAGGATCTTGGTCATGACAAATCACCCGCCCGAGATGGTTTCCCATCATGTTCTTCCTAAAATCTTTGGAGTTTTATCAAACAAGACATCATGGACACCATTGTTGAATTCTGCTCAACTGGTAACATTGATCCTAAACACAACTCCACATTTATCACTTTAGTTCCCAAGAAAGAGCATATTGAAACAATAAAGGATTGGAGACCTATTTGCTTGTTAACTAGTGTTTACAAAATTATTGCTAAGGTGTTTGCTTCCAGATTGAAACTTGTTATGGACAAACTGATATCCCCAGTTCAATGTGCTTATATTGAAGGAAGACAGATTATTGATGGAACTTTAATTTCTAATGAGTTAGTAGACTCTAGATTAAGTTCCAAAAAAAGCTGGCATTGTTTGTAAAATTGATCTAGAGAAAGCATTTGATAGGATCAATTGGAAATACCTGGAATTTTTTTTGTGTGAGATGGGTTTTGGCAGGACATGGTGCAAGTGGCTCAAGTTCTGTTCACTACGGGAAAAAACAGTAATCTACAACTGTAACTTCACAACTCGTATATTTAAGGTTGTGAAAGGTGGTATGTTTGACAACTTTTGTCAAACAAAAGTTGTCAATGTATAAAAACGTCCAACTCTTAGGACCAAAGAGGAACAAAGAATCGTGACGAGAATCAAAATCACAACGTTTTTGTGAAAAGAGTAGTGACCACCTTTAGACTTTAACAACTCATCTCATTAAGGTAGTGAATAACTATACGACAACACTTATAAGGGTTGTTGAAGATAAAAAAAATATATCATTTGGAATAATGGTGTTTGAGAGATTCGAACACAAGCCAACTAGGTGTTAGCACAAGCCCTGAACCATCCTTCCTTCCTCTCAATATTGGTAGTTTTGTCCTATTTTTTTATTATTACTATCACAACCCTTATAAGAGTTGTAAAAAAAAAACTTGAAAAAAATAATGAGGAGTGAGGTATTCAACCATCCTTTCACATTTAAATATATGATTATATTTTACATCTACTTTTATATATAAGAAAATTTCAAACTGAGCCTTAAAAAAGACCAACAAATGCGCCACTTAGCTGAAACATACAAGGCATTGTTAAATATGACACGGTTAAACAACATAGCATAGCAAACCAAAGTATAGAATGTAATAATAGAGTGATTTAAATCACATTCTAGAGTGACAATATAACAAAACAAACCAAACTTAGAAGAATATTAACTTTTACTTTATTTATTTCCAATAAGGGTAATATGGTCATTTTCAAAGTCTGTAATATTTAAATTCTATTCGATTTTCGATAAGGGTATCTGGTCATTTTCACGGTCTCCATAATATTTATTGCACTTTTTTCCAAAAGGGTAATATGGTCATTTTCATGATCTGTAAGAATTACTTAACTTATTTCTCGATATGGGTAGTATGGTCATTTTCACGGTCTCCATAACATTTATTGCACTTTTTCAAATAAGGATAATATGGTCAATTTTGTTGATCAGAAGAATTACTTTACTTATTTCCGATAAGGGTAGTATGGTCATTTTCACGGTCTCCATAATATTTATTGCACTTTTTTCCAATAAGGGTAATATCGTCATTTTCACAGTCTGTAACTTTACTATACTTATTTCCAATAAGGGTAGTATGGTCATTTTCGCAGTCTCCATAATATTAATTGCACTTTTTCCAATAAGGGTAATATGGTCATTTTCACAATCGGTAACATTTACTTTA